>VDFB02091105.1:0-21955 GCA_007258455.2 Sequoia sempervirens
GGCATTCCTAAAGACCAGAGATGTGTTTTTTTCCAAATTCAACAAATTTTCACATAATCGAGTTTGTGCTCACCATCAAGATTTCATCTGGTTCAATATCAAGAAAATCAAAGACATGGGTAATGTTAGGTTCTTTATTAGCTTCCAATTATAATTTTTTCACTTTCTAACAATGTTGCTCTCTATCCATAATTTCTTTGTTTCATATGTCCGCTTTTCTCTCAAAAGTAGTGTGTTTGGTATTTTTTTTCACTATAAATTAAATCCATCCATCGAAATTTGAAAATTATATTTCTAGAAATCCAGACTCCATTCTACAATTTTAAAAAATCTATTAGTTTCAAAAATTTGAGGGGGACACGCTAAAATTATGCTTTTTAGGGCGTGCCCACTTAGAAAATTAATAAAATCAAATATTCATTAAAAATTATCGAAATACCACTCCTTACTACATACATATCTAACTTCCACCAGAGATTTTAAAAATACTAAAAAAGGGTTCACTGTGTTAGGGTTGTATAAGAGTTGCTATGTTATTTTTTTCTAACATAAACAACACCAATTTTTGTACGTCCCTCTTTTGAACCTCTTAATCTCAACCATTTTCAAAATAAATTAGTAGTTTAGAAAGTAGACTCAGAGCACTGCGGTTCTTGTTTTTGTTCCATCAAAAATTTTTGAGTGTAGCTATCCTCAATTTCACGTCCAAGGTCAGTATTTCCTGATTTTAGAAAAAAAGTGGCCACTTAAGCCCCTTTTTTGGGAACCATCTTGGTGCACTTACCCTTAAATTACTACCTTACCATAGCCTCCAATAAAGCAACTCATGGTAGTGCGGTGGGTAAAGGAAGTAATACACTATATACCGCTATACCGCAGAAGGTTGATGTCTTTCCCGCGATAGAGTGGGTTCATGGTTAATACTAATAGAGGGAACCGCTATATCATGAGGGGTTGAAATGAAGGTCACGGTAGAGCAGTAAGCTAAGAATAGAGGTAATAATGCACCACTGTACCATGGAGGGTTGGAATGGAGCCTATAGTAGAGCGGTGAAATAATAATAGAGATAAGGAGGAATAGTTATACCACGGGGGGATGAAAAATGTCATGCGGTAGTGCAGTTTTCTATTGTTGGAGCATTAAATGAAGGGCAATCACATCAATCAGCATCAAAGTATGAAATTCAGCTCAGTATGAAAGATTTGAATGATGAACTTAAGATATGAAATTAATGTAGTATGATATCAAAATTTAACAAGGAAAATTGATAATTCATCATGCTAGCAGAAGTTGAATACAGGCAAGCTCAAAGTACGAAAGTGGAAGAATTTTGCAAAGTGAGAAAATTTATGGTTAAGTCTACTTATCATTCACTGAAATTTAAACAATGGGACCAAAGAAATCAAAGGCAGGAACTAAAAAGGAAGAAAAATCTAGTAGAATTTCATTGTAGTCACCATTACTTGCATTGTTACTTGGTTCAGTAGATAAGGGTTCTAAGAAAGTCTTTAAGGATTTAGTTCAGGGGTGTAGGGACCCAATAATTCCATAGTCTAGGTGGAATTTATATTGGTATTTTTATAGGAATAGCGATGAAAGGGTTCGATTGTCAAACCCATGGAGTTTTGACTTAGGAAAATTAGTTGTTCCTAATATTTTTTTTGATGCCGAGCTAATCCAAGCCTTGGCTAGTAGATATCATGCCCCATAAAAAATGCTCAGACTTCCAGATGGTCAATGTCTGTTAGATATATCAAGGGGAGCTATAATTAGGTGTTTTGACCTAAACAGGTAGGCTGTGACTAAAATTGACTTGGGGAAGCTAGAGCAAGAATATAGTAGGTTGAAAAGGACCTATAGAACTTATGAACTCCCTTACACATGAAAAGGGATGACAAAAATAGAGTCCTGCCCATTCACTCTTCAAGACATGAACCATTTCCAGTGTTTGAATTTTAGACCTATTTCAAAAATACCTACTATGCATTATGTCAAATTCTTGGAGTTGATGCAGAGGAGAATATGTTGATAGCATTGATGAGAATGGCCACGATTATCTAGCATCCTGAATCAAGTGTGGAGTTTGATTTTGTTACATTCATTGAGGAACAGATTCATGAAGGTCTTTTATAGGTTAGGGAAGCCAAGGCCCCCATAATTTTTAGAAAGTACTCCTTATTATGTCATTTGATTCTATCTCAAAATGAAACAAAATGGACAAAGAGGATGAAATTGAGAACACATGATAATGCGTTACGCTCCCAGTACAAAATTGATGTTATATTTGGGACAATAAATGCAATGAAAGTGATTATGTTGTATTTAGGGATGATTTTATCATTAGATTGATTACTCAACTTGGTTTTCCTACACCAAGATTACGACAATCCCTAATGGATGTCATGAGACCCCTACAATATAAATTGGATCAAGGTTTTACACATAATTATGTTGATTGGTTTTTGATGCCACAACACACCATCATCAGGGTATATAGTTGTGATCAGGCCCCTCATATTTTACCAAAATTTGTGCCTAGCAGATTATTGTTTTTAGAATTTATGTGGAAAATGCTCTTGATGGAGCATGATTTGATGAAAAATTAGAAAAAGGAACATTTCTACCTGATTTGATGGTATTTGAAGAATCGTCAATTGGATTAGATATGTTGGAGGAATTGCAGAGATTTATAAAAGCTATTTTTTCTCTTAGATCAGGGAAAGAGAGAATATGTGATCCAAAAGGCCACATCAACAATATTCGAAGAACCCTACTCACAAAGAGGGAAATAACACATGAATTTGATCTGAAAGAGGATGTAATAAGAAACCTGGTCTATTTTGCAGATGTGTTTGAAAGAAGGAAAATATGGTTAATGATGATGAGATGGGAGGATCAAGAGAGAGGAAAAGATAAGAAGTTCAAGGGGTTTTTTTATGAGGAGCCAAATTTGTTGAAAATAATGCAATTAGTCCTTGGTAAATTTGAAAAATTATCAAAAAAGGCTCAAGAAGAGAAATCAACCCCACTTCCTACACCCCAGCCACCAGCATTCACAACCTCTACATCACATACACCACCTTCATCACCAATTCATCCATCTCCTTCATCTCAAATAGATGAGCCTCCTGCCAAGAAACAGAATATTGGGTCACTAGTGGACTATGAGTCAAGTGATGAAGAACAATAGGAAATATTAACTTTGGCTGAGATGAAAGAGGTTGTAGAGAAATAGAAAATCCTTGAGCCTCATGATCCCAAGATGAGAATATCAGAGGAGGCTATTTATGAAATGGAGGATGATAAAAGAATTATTACTTCCCTGAGATTCATGGAGGATGATGACTTTATCCATACAAGGGAGTTCAAATATTTTTGGATAAAAATGAAGATGAAACAATTTGATGACAGACTAAAAATTAACCTCATTGGAGCTGATTATTTGAAACATGTAGAAGTGCAAGCACAAACAATGGCAGAGTTAAATATTGAAAATATCAATATTACTCCTAAAGAAGCAAGGGATTTAGTGTTGAAAATTAACATGCTCATTATACCAAGAATGGAGATCTCCAAAGTGTTTATGTTGGATCAAATCAAATCTCAAGATGATCCCAAATTAGTTGCAAAATTTGATTCAGAAGGAGTATCAGGGACAGGATATAATCCAACCACCCAGACCCTTGCCCTATGGATGAAACAAAAAGGCACAAGGAAGCCTAGGCTTCTAGATGTGGTGCAAGAAATGAGAGGGTCTACTATGGTCAAAACTATGAAGGACACTACTCCCATAGAAGCAACAACCATGACAATGCATTCAACAATGTTTACAAGAGATGTAGTGGAAAACATGGAAGAGAAGATGACAGAGTATGAGAAAAGACTCAAAATATGAAATGGGGAGATAAATAAGTTATTCATTGAAAATTTCAAATTGAAATAACAATTCCAACAAGCCATAGATGTAAAGAGGAATGAAATGGTTGTATATCATCCACCTACTTCATTTGAAGATCCACAGATTCAACAATTGAAAGAAGAGGTTGAGAAACTAAAGAATCAGAATATGGATGATATCAAAAAACATATATTGAGTACTTTGGAGGAGATACTGAAACATAGAGTTGAAGTTTTGAAAGAGAAAATAAGTGGAGTTCACGAGGGCTTCAGTCATTTGGTAAAAGCTCTAGAACAGATAAATACTAATTCCCCTATTTTAGAGGAATTGCAGAAAAGATGGTAGCTCGCTTACCATATCTTAACCACTTTGTGTAAAGCCACACAAAGAGATCCTGATGCATCCCCAAGGTTAAAACCTACTCAAGAAATGGTAAAAGGAATCATTGATGAGCATAAGTATTTGATTGATATGAAGAAGAAGGTAGAAAACAAAAGGAATCCATTTGATTCAATAACACACATTTTTAGCTCTCTGATCATTAAAGGTGATGGTCAACTCAAGGATGTGGATGAATGGAGAAATTAATTTGATCAAATGGTTCCACAATGTTTGACACATATACAGGGTGATGGTAATATCAATCTAGAAAAAGTTCATGCTCTGGTTGATGGAATTGTTGCATTGGATAATGGTTATACAAATTTTGTTGTAGATGACAGAAACTTGCTTGATAGCTGATGGAAAAGCCACCTATCAAACTTCACTGCTACAAAGGAATACACGTGGCCAAATGATTTAACCATAAGAAAGTGGTAGGAGAAATACCTTGGTTCATATGAAGATTAATCACTATCAATGATGAATATCATAAAGTAAAAGCTTTGCACAGGTCTTTGGTGACTCAGGATTTTACTCAGAGATTAACAAAATTTTCATGTGTTAGTTGTTAATTGTTTTAGTTATATTTTACATGTTAGTTAAGTTTTTTTTATCAAAATTCATGTCTTTTGGTTCGAAGCTTGTTGCCTCTCATATAAATAAGAGAGACCAAGACCAAGAAAATATTATTAAGATAGGAGTAGATAGAAGTAGGAGAATAGGGATTGATACAATGTTTACATCATAAAGGACCAAGATGCACATGTAAATTTTTTGATGAAGTTAATGGAAAATATCTGATTCAGTGGCTCTATGTTTCTATCAATTGTTTGTTAAGTTAATTGAAGATATTGCCAGATTGTCTCCATATTTAATATTACTCTGTTGTTTAAATTGATATATCAAGCATATTTTCAATTTATCAGTGCACATTTTCTATATCTATGTGGCATAATTAATTGGGTCTTTTAAGTAAAGATCAAAGTCCTCTTGATTATTCACAACAACTTAGGAATATTATTTTGGATTATTAAAGAAGAATCTGATAATTACATCCCTTCCTTTTTATACAAGTTATAAACATAGAAGTGCCAAATAGTTTGAATTATTTCCAGTCATAAGTCAATTGTCTCTAATTTCTACTTGACTCCATATACCCAATAGAGCACTAGTCTTCACATTTCATCACTTAGTTTCATTTCATTTTAAACATTTTACATTTTTTAACTAAACATAGTTCTTTGATACTGCTTATACATTTTATGCTAGATTAGCAGTACATCTATTCACTTTCAAATTTCCATTGTGAATATACTATTGTAGGAGGAGTCACATAGTTCAAGTTTGCTTCATTCACATAGGTAGACCCACCTAGGTTTGGCAGCACCTGAAGAGAAGAAGGTCTAAAATAATTTGGCCTTGTATGTTACCTTGAAACGTACCAAGAGTTTGGCAACCTCTTGAGGTATTTTAACCTACATTTTTGAGAGCTAACAATGCAAACGAGGAAGCACATTGCATTCATATTGATTGGTAGAAGAAATTGGGCTGTATATTTTGATTAAAAAGGAACAAATAGAGAATTTAGCACCATAGGAAATGCATATCTACATAACTCATGAAAGTTTCCCCAACTAAATACTCATTATCGGCCATCAGAAGCCTAACAAGTGACAATTCCAATCTCATATACTACTCCAATGAAGATAAAAGGCTCATATCGGGGACACATTCTTTGTTCTACAATGGGTTATTCAAGAAAGTAAAAGATAGACTCAATCAGGATTTCGTTATGAGGCACACCAATATATTTCATTGGAGGAACATATTGATATCGAAACAACAAAAATGGACCGCCACGAAACATCTTACACCGATAACATTTAGTCAGGATAACATATATCAAGTTATGCTGACAAGGGAATAATCAAAGTAAGACTTTATGATGACATAGTGGATACAATAAGGCACCAATAGTGAAAGACTTATTTTTTGGAGTAATACAATACCAATACTTTTCTATTTGTGTGTGGAAGATTCTTTCATTTTGACTAGTTCTCTGTTGTTTCTTTCCAAGAAATTGAAGGCAATGTAAAATGTATTCTAATTAATCTCCATGACCATATTATAATTACCTCTCACTTTCCTTAATCCACCTATCCCCATCAGGTACTCCCCTTCAAATTTGTTAATGGATTTGGGATCCCAAATGTGATCTACATGGATCTTTGCTACGAACTTAGGAAGATATTTAGTAATGTACACCATGGTCTGGTATACCATATATCCCTTTACCATAGAACCCTCAGGATGTGCTCTTTTTCTAACCAAAGCCTTCAAAAAATTCAAATTCCTCTCAACCATTCACATTGACCTTGTGTGTACAGGTCCACACAATTCAATCTCCTCAACTTGATGTATGAGGTAGTGTTATTGTGCATTGAAAAATGTCGAAGGTAGACACTTTTGCATTTCACACATTAGATGAGGAATATTTCTCCTCTAATAATTTATATCTTCTTTATGGATTTGTTTAGATGACAACCATCTACAAGTGATTCAAGGCACAAATATATTAACAAGATTTAACAAAAATATACAATATATTACATAACAAGTAAAACAAATGGCAAATATAAGATCTATACAAAGAATTGAACAAATATCACTACTTACCTCATGTATTTTCCAAGATCATATATAAATTTCTTGAAATTGTTGTCGAAAGTTGTCTGGGAGAGATAGAGGTAGGACGTACTACAACAATTATAAAATGATCTTTTCATTATTTTTCAAAAACTAGTAAACATAATACACTGAAAAGTACATGCAATATACAAATATATATAAAATATACTAGAACAATTACCTTAATGAAGGTATGCCAATCATACATTTTCATCCCTAAGCCGAATTCACCTTTGTTTGTTATGATATTGTTTATGTTCGCAGCAAATCCTATGGGAAATCCAATTTTTCATATGACTTCTTTGATAGCATTGCTTTGCTACTCTGTTATAACCAAGGAAGGGCACATATTTTAATTTGGTCTCCATCGATATTTAATTGAATGAAAATTTTCATTGCATGATTGGCTTCCTGAATGTCACTACAAATTTTGAAAATTTTTTCTTTGTCATGCCCTCCATCCAATATTTTCTATAACATTTTTGTTATATTCTTTCTGATATGCATTGTATCAAACAAATGCACAATTTGTAGCTGCTCATAGTAGGGCAACCTACTAAATTGTCTGGGATAACTTTTCAATCCCTGTGGAAGCCAGCCATTAATGCCTTGATGACCTTCATGAAGCATATAAGTTAAAAAAATTAACAATGACAATCATTTTCAATTACAACATGAGTAAAAAAAACACAATATAAAAATATAAATTCCAAACATATCATATATGATAGATAAACAATTTCATCTGATGTATAACCTTGACAATTAATTCTATTATATTCCAACCTCCATAGGCAAGGTGTCATTCGTCATGGTTTTGATGTAGTCTCTTATTTCCCATTGAAAATATTTTTTCCAGTAGTTCGATACTTATGATTTATGTGGAGGAAGTGCCTATACTCATCAAACACCTGCTTTCCTAAACTTGTTGAACAACTAGATTTCATCTTTCGACCACAAACTAGACATGCAAATTTTCCCTTTGTTTGAAGACCTACAAGATCATATATAATTGGATTAAATATGTCAATTTTTATAATTATATATAATGAATAGATTATTTAAAAAACATGCATGATATATACTTCATAAAATTAAATATTGTTAAAGTGTATTCGAATGTTATAACATACCACAAAAATGTGCTAGCCCTAGGGCATCATGAATTTTCCATCCAAGCATTGCATGGAATTGAAATTGTCTTTGTCCTATTGGTCTAGATATGTCATACATAGTGATGTCATTCCATAACTTTAGTAACTCATCGATAAGAGGATCGATATATACATTCATATCTTTAACTTGGTACTTACCTAGTTGAATGAACATAAACATTACATAATTATTATAACCATTTTACTGCAATATATATAAATTAATGTACATGACTATTAAATGTGAAAAATATAAGTCATTATGCAACAAATAAGACAAATGAGATGCTACAACATTAAAGAAAATTGAATTAAAAAAAATACCTGGAAAAATCATTGCCAACATTATGTGCTCCCTCTTTATTGACATTCATGGAGGAATGTTATTGTTGATAACAAAAACAGGCCACACTGAGTAAATAGATCTCAACTCTCCAAATGGATTGACACCATCTAATGCCAATGAAAGCCTAAGATTATGAGGTTCTTTAAAGTCTGGCCATTTTTCCTCCATGTCCCTAAATGTAGAACCATCCACAGGAATTCAAATAATGTCATCTCCACTTCTATTTCATGCATGGTAATCCATAAATTGCGCTAAGCTTTCACACCTAAATAATCATTGCATATGTGGAATAATGGGAATATAACAAAGAACCTTGCAAGGAACCTTTTTTGTTAGTTGATTTGTTTGATATCTATTTATATGACATTCTGAGCATTCTATTGCAAATTCATGTTGTTTATGATATATAATATGATCATTGGGACATGCATCTATTGCTTGATACTCCATTCTAATATATTTCATAATGGAAGATAAATCTTGGTATGAACGAGGTAAAATATTTGATGGTGGTAACAAAAATTCACCTATCAATCTACAAGAAAAAAATAATTTGTTAATATAAAAAATATTAATTGTACATATTTCATCCTTTATTTACTCGTGATGAACTAATAACAAAAATAGATGAAAAAATATGACATATATGACATACCTTAACATCTGTGAGATTGCTATGTTGGATAAACCATTCATAACCTTCAAGTGCACCAGCAAAAATATTGCAAAGCGAAGAGTTGTTTGGGATCCTTCATAAAGGGGTTTGTATACCTTCTCAATTACAGGTAAATTATGAAAATCATCAAATTCATCTTGATCATCATGATCAGCCATGCCACTAAATGTGTCATGGATCAATGTATTTGTACCATAATCTTCAACTATGTTTTCTGGTGCATGATCATCTTCTTCCATAGGATCATTAACTTTATCTTTGATATTCATAGCTCCATGTTCCTTTGCTTGCAAAACCACATTCTCCAAGCCATGATAATCCATATCATGTACCCTAGGGTGCCCCACCTTTATAATAATGATTGACACAAATAAACCATGATCATGATCAAGTGATTTTTTATATATATAAAAAATGTTAAAACAATATAAACATTTAAAAATTCAATCAATGTAAAGACATATAACGAACAACTTACCAATGGACGATAATCATGCCCCCCTTCAATGTGACCATGTTACCTACAATGTTTCTCAACTGTTGTGATTAAAAGTCTTCTTGTCTTTAAGCCCTTGCAATTATTGCAAGGAAAATAACATTTCCCATCACCCTTTCTTTTCAATCTATCCCACAATCTAGAAAGTGTCTCTTCATTTTTTTCTACACTAATATTATCTAACATGATTTTTCTTTATCAAGCTTGAATATTTAGATCTTCAAAAACTATCAAACTCACACTAATAATTTTTAATCATAGATAGGTAACAAAATCTAATAATTCTAATATTTTGCACCAAAAAAATTTGGCCTATAACCTCCACAAATTGTCACAAGTATAGAAAATTTGCAAGTATAGAAAATTCATAAGTATAGCAAAACATTGTCGCAATTATAGATAAATTGTCGAACTCACTTTTATTTATTAAAAAATATTCATCGGAACCCCGACGAACGCTAACCATATACCCATTGGCCCAAAAATTAAGGAGGCTAACCATATATCATCCCAAAAATAGATGGAAGGGGATGGTTGACTTTAAGTGTATATCAAAATAGCAACGAAAATCATGGAGAGTCACGACTTTGATGAACTTCAAGCATAATTTTTTAATTTTTTTTGAAAATTTCACATTAAATACACAGGTACTTGATGATACATCTAATTATACATTTTTTGTCAGAAATTTTCATCGTATTTTGCAATCAAATGAGTTAGTGTATTCACTAAATGTATATATTTAATCATATGAAGCTCAATAATTTATCTAGAGTTCTGACTTACAATTAATTTACTATCCTTGTGTGTGTTTATGTATGTATATATATTTGAGCTAGAGATATAAAATTAAAAATTGAGGTAAAATAAACATATAGAAAGTAGTAGAGTTCTAAAAAGTATTAGAAGTATTTTTCCATCACTATTTATCTATATGACTTTTCTTAAAAAATTGTGTTCATATTACATAGCTCAAACTACCATCACAAGGGAAATAACTAAATAGAACATTTTGTGAACAAATGTGACAAGAATGAATTAGCTAAATTTTATTAGAATAATATGACAACATATCATATTCTTTAGAAACATGTAGGATAATGTGAGAACATTGTCTCTAGACAAATCAAAAGTGAAGGTACACAATAATGTAAAGCATAATGATGAAACATTTTTTTTTGGTTGATACAAGATTGCACAATAACCTACCTAGATGCTTCTACATTATACACCCTAGGTATAATTTTTGTGATCTCAAATTTTGACAAATAAGAGTTGAGCTGTAGAGCCACTCTTTTAATTAATTCTTCAAACTTAGCATACTCTCAGCATATGCACAAGCTCCATAGAAAAGAGCCATACTATCTTAGTCACCTATTTCAATTATATAGAACAAATATTTCAGTTAGTTCTTCAACCTTAGCATAGATTAAACATATATATAGGATTCATTGAAAAGATATATACTCTTTACTACACCTCTTTTTTCTCTAAGGCCTTTAAAGATAGGTCATGTCACATCATTTGAGAGAATAAACATTGGTCGTCATACACCTCCACACATCCCTAAAGGAACATAGTGCTCCTCAATGTGCCCACCTCCTTTAAGAAACTTCGTTTTATTCTACCTTGGAACATAACACTTCATCCCTTCTACTACAATATCTTGGTCCACACAAGATTAAGACTTACTTTCTTCTCTCTAGGCTACCATGCCAATGTATTAGATTTATTGGAGCATCACATGAATCTTACTTTTGTTACCCAAAAAATAACCACTAGCTAACATTTCAATAATTATGGATCAGTTGATTTCCTACACTTCTTTATTTCTATTATAATATTCCTAAACTATTGCAACATTCTTATAATGATCTAGAAAAGTATACAATTTCCTTCTACTAGTTATCTTCTTGTGAATAAATTTAAATTTTATTCTCACCTATCATCTCTCAAAATACTACTCTATCTTTGAAATTTCCCTTTACAACTATTAAGGAGCACAATGGTAACACTCCTTATTGAGTATCAAGAACTTCATTACTTATTCCACCCACAAAATTTTTTCTTAGACCTTGGCACCTTCAATATATATTTCTACTAAAATTTCATTGTGAGTATGTTCTCCACCAAGAAACTTTTTTGTATAACTATTGCATCTCCTTCCTTCTATTGCTACTTTGAGAGGTGATTCCAAGCACCATTCCCTCTATCTATTGTTTTAAACAATATTTGATAGTACTAATAACATCATGGTCTTGTTCTTATTATTAAAAAATGTGTAAGTAGAAGATCATAATGGGCCAAACAACACTATTAAATGACAATTGAAATGTTAAAAAATAAACTTAAGTAACCTCACATTACAAATCAAAGGACATATCTGGTAAATATGAAAAAAATAGTAATAAAAGATATAGAAATTGAATGTAGCTTATGGAATACTTTTTATTTGATTTTTTTAAACAATCAGTAATATATTGTTACCTACCAATTTCCATGGGGTTGACCTAGCCTATGATAAATATAATTAGGGAATAATAAATTACTAATATGTGAATTATATGATTTCTATTTGGTCATTACATATCTCCATACATCCAATGGGCATAAGCCATAACATAATTCAAAATGAACCTTAAAAATAGAAATTTGAGCATACTCACCCCTAAATTTTTTGAAAACTAATTTTGAAAATCAATTTTTTTTTAGAATGTGTAGAATGGAATCTAGTTTCTAAAAATGTAATTTATTTGAAATTTCAACGAACAGTTAAAAAATAAAGTAAAAAATACCAAACATTAGTTTTTGACAAAAAATGAGTACACCAACAAAATAAATTAAAGATGAAAGAGTTAACATACTCAAAATGTGAAAAAAATTACATGCTTAGATATCTAAGAGACAACTTAACATTTCCTAGGTGGTTTTCTTACTTGACCTTGAAACATGTGCAAACCTGATGGGGAGCACACTTGAGATTATGTGTATTTTCATAATCTAGAAAAACACATCTTTGGGTGTTGACAGGTTAGTCCAAGCCTTTGGGTTGGAAATCCAAGGTAAATCCAAGCCAACGGCTTGGAAATTTCCAAAGTAGAGAAAAAAAAGAGTGTGTTGTAACACAAGTATTTTGTTCTATAGTTCAAGATGTTTGAGAGTGGTTTCAGATCTCTAGAAGTTATAATGAAAATTCTAGTTTTTGGAAGATCTTTTAATTTTTTCAGACTTAGTCAAATTTTAGTAATCAACATGTCAAATTTTTGTAATCAAAAAGTTGCATTATTTTTCTTTCTTTCTATCTCACTCATTGTTTATCCCTGAACCATATATTTTTGGCTCCTTAGGGACTCTCTAGCACTTCTAGGGTTTTTCACCTAAAAGAAGAGAGTAGGGCCAAAAATGCTAGCTTGGTTCACTCAAATTATGTTATGTGTGATATTATATGAACTAGATGAAATGAAATATATGCAATTAAGTGGTCTAGATGATTGATTATGAATGAAAAACTAAGATTCATGCTATGTTGGAAAACATAATGTGATATGCAAATATTGAAATAAGAATGAATAAATGTAGAACATAAGTAAATGGGTTGAATAAGTGTGCACCTGGGCAAGATTTGGGGAATCTATAGTGGTGTGAATGTTGTCTAAAATTATAGAAATTCAACAGTAGGACTCATTCACTTAGGGTGGCGAATTACTCTTGCTTATGGTGAAAAACTATCAAAAACAGGTTTCTAACTATTGGGGTCCGCAATATGAAAAAAAATAGATTTCTAGCCTTAAGGTGGGACTTATTTTCCACTGGTGGTGAATTAGTCCTCTCCCAAAATTCTAAGAAATCAAGAGATGTAACTCTGCAACAACAAATCTGGAAATGTCTACTTGTTCGGTTGCCAAAGTCAATTATGCAAGAAATGGACAAAATACCTTCTCCAAGCTTAAAATGTGGTTGATTTGACTTGAAGCACCTAGTTGACTTGTTGACCACTCTTCAATCACCTAAATTCTTGTTAAATATGCATAGAAAGGTCTGCAAACACACATGCAAGATGGAAAAAATGGTTGAGGGTTAGAAAATAGGGGTTTGCCTTGGTCAACCACACTTTGGTCATCAAACCCTTAATGAAATAATGGAATGAAAGAGAATGATGAACAAATAACATGCAAATTCTATTAACTTACCAAACCCTTGTTGATGAAAGTATGAAGATGTATCAATGGATGCTCCAAAATGCTTGATTAATGGTTGATTTCATGTTGCAAGGTGCTTGAATATAATGTGTGAATGTTGGAGGATGTAAAATGAGGTGAAAATCACTTATTTATAAAATCTTGTGCCTTAGTAACCCTTTAATACCTCATCATAGGCCGACATCAAGTGTTTTTGAATAGAAACTTGAAAGGAATTTTGAAATATTTTGAATTTGGAGCCAAGGGGGACTCATTCACCACCCATGGCGAATGGGTCCCACCTAGGACCTGAAAATGAGTATTAGGAATTAAGTCATATTTAATATTGTTTGTAAGGTTTACATTCAAAAATACACTTAATTAAAGCTTATAAGGGCATAAAGAGGTCAAATAAAGCATAAGAAAGGTGTAAATAGTGAAGCTATGCCTAGAAAAGCATGAAATCTTATTACAAGACTTTATTAAACTTCAAAATAGGACTTGATAGTGGTGAAAAGATGATTTTTAGTTAAATTGCAATGAATAGAGTCTAGAAGAGTGTAGAAATGATTTACAAAACTTCACAACACCTTCACAAGACATCATTATTTGAATTTTAGTACCTAAATATGCATGTTCAAGCCACATTACATATTAAATTAGAGAAAAATGGATCAAAAATCATGAAAAAGACCTAAAAGGCCATGAAAATGACAAGGGGCCATTTTTCTATGACACATTTAGCCCCCACTTTAGTGAGAGGATGAACTTGCTTCAAACTCACACTAAACTAGCCATGAACATCAAGAAGAGGGTTGAAATGCACTTACGTTAGCAAGATGGAATAAGAAAAATCAAGAGAGATGATCAAGCCCCCAAGATGAAGATACCATGGAAATCTAACATAATAAAAAAGGAACACACAAGTGTTGAAATGAAAACAAGAGAAATAGATGAAGCTTTAATCATCTATCCAACTAGTTGTGGATTAGATCTAGGCTAATTGTTTGAAAAAAAATGAATGCATACTCACTCTAGGGTGACAAAACTCATGGTGGTCCGCTGGGTGAGAAGGCCCAAAAGGTATGATACATACACTAGTTGGTATGCACTTACAAACACAAAGGTGGCTATGGGGAAAGTCATGTCGCTAGATGGGCTTCCCACTCAACCATATTAAAGTTATACCTCCTGATAACTTTAACAAGGCACCACAAAGGAAAATGTTGGTTCATGCTTCATGAGACAAGCAAAGCTCCGTATGCTTAGAACTCATGAACAAAAAGGAAAGGTACCATAAGGATGCAAGTTGAATTATGCAAGGTGGAAAAAATGAAAAATGTAAAATGTAAAAATGTGAAATGTGAACAGATGTTCAAATGAGTCTTGTTAAGTTCATGCAAGGTCTATCACCTAGGGAACATTGCGTCTAATGTCTCCAAGAGAGGACCAATCAAGGAATAGAATATTTAGAACTTAGGGGATGTAATGCATCACATCAAACCACTAAGAGGAATGTAATATGATAAGATAGATCACACTTATGAAGGACATCACACCCAATGTCATCCACAAAGTGACGAACGCATCATATGAACGACAAGTCTACACTAGGAATCAAGAATGAAAATGAATTAATGGTAATCTATGCCCCCACTTTAAAGGAATTGTGACACATCGTTCTATGAGAAATTACTTTAAAGTAGCGAAGGAAAGAATATGGAAAAAGAAAACAAGACATGAAAGCCAACTCAAAAATCCCTATGCCAAGTCATATGTTTCGAAGTTAGGTTGCTTCATGTACATGAAAAAAGAAAAAGAAAAGAAAGGGAGTTTCCCCCCAGAAAAGAACACACCAAACACATAAGGCATCTATGGATTTGGGGTCAGTATGTTCGTTGCTGCAATGTTTTTATGAAAGACCTTAGAACTCTCATCATCCCCCAAATACACATAGAATTGGAAAAATGACACAAAGAGAGTCAAAACAAGAGAAAAATGGAGTCTATTTTGGGTTAGCATGGAAGAGATATTATAGTTTCGACACTTTGGATCATCCCAAAAAGGAAAACACAAGCCAAAAGAAAATGAAAAGGTGAAAGAAAATAAAAAATATTTTGGGTCAACATGAAGGAGACATGTTGGGCTCAATGCCTTGTGTCATACTCAAAAGGAAAACACAAAACAAAAGCAAACAAAATAAAAGAAAAGAACCATTTGGGTCAACATAGATGAGACATAGGGAATCTCAATGCTTTGCATCATCCCCAAAAGGAAAACAAAAAACAAAAGCAAGAAAGAAAAGGACCTTTTGGGTCAACATGGAAGAGATATTGTGGTATCGACACTTTGTGTCATCCCCAAAAGGAAAAAAAAATAGAAAAGAAAAAAAATGAAGGTGCACAACATATAGAAGAATAGAAGTACAAATAGAAGTGTACAAAGAGAGGGAACATCAAACGTACATTACGGGGGAACATGATATGCACATAAAATTATAAAAGCAAGAGAGAAAATAAAAGTGCAAGAGGCTAGCAAGGCGAATGCAAGTCAACCATCTAACAAGTCATCATCCTCCCAATCATGTTTGTTGTATTGTGAGGGTGGTTGAATATCCAAAGGAAGAATTGCAAGTGCTGAAATAGGAGATGTACCAGGTTCTTCACTTGGTTGAGATGATTTATCATGTAGGCTCATGGTATATGAAAATAAAGAGTTTAGACAATTATGCACTTCATCATCTATTTTGGAAATCTCCTCATCGTCATCATCATCAAGATTGATTATGATGAGAAGTTGAATGGTTATTTACAAAGAAGGATGTATCAAAAGTTGAGGTTGTTGGATTGGCTCATTTTGTTGTGAAGGTTGCACTAGACTATCTTGTGGTGAGTCAAGAGAATGAGGGTGTCCATCTATTACTTCTATGAAACACAGAGGTTAGTTTTCTTTATTTTCTTCCATGCGAGATTGACAAGCAAGGAGACGCCGACGATGCCTACATTCCCTAGCACCACCGTTTCATTTGATTCTATTTTGGAGTTGTTGGGTGTAAGAGCAGATTGAGTCATCATAGGTTTCATTTCTTCTTGAGGAGGAGGAATGGAAGGAACCGAAGAGGATGGGTCAATCACTTTTTCTTTAACTTTATACACTTTTTTAATGTGAGGAGGCATGACGATATTGGTTTCACTTTCTTTAGGTTGTTTCGATGATAAAGGGGAAGTGTTTGTTTTTGGTTGTTGAGGAAGTGGCATTGCTTGTTAGTGTTGAGGTTTGAGTGGAAGCATCATTTCATCTATGATGGGAGTTTCTGAAGTGGACAATGATTTTTTATGAAGATACAACTGGGCTATTTGTTTTGCTTTAAACTTTTGATAGGCAATGAAGAAGAAGTCTTTACGAGGGGTAATGGGTTCTATAGGTCTAGGCCAAAAATCTTCTAAGGATAAATTACCTTTAGAAGATAAGGGATTAAAGCCACTATGATGTATGGTAAATATTCCATTGTCATGTGGAAATTTCAAACAATTATGAAAAATAGAAGGGACCGCTTTCATTGAGCGAAGCCAATGGTGGCCTGGCTATAAACAAAATTGGTCTGATTGTGAAATGATAGAGAATGTTACGTCCAAATTTTTAGGTCCTATTTTTAGTGGGAGCATGAATGATCCAATTGTAGGGCACACAAAACAAATATGTGTTTTAATTCATGCAGTTGGTTTTTCATATTCGTCTTGATATAGCTCATGTAATACTAAAAACTCCTTTGTGATCACATTCTTGCCACAAGCAGGATCTATTAATATCCCATTAGTGGGCTTATCATAGATTCTTCTAGCCATGTAAAGAGGACCATTAGGAATTTTTTGAAGTATATCTTTAGGATAAAAAGTTATATCAAGAGATTTATTATTTGGGCCCATACGAGGGATAACGTTTATCACACCTACAAGTTCATCCATAGGATTAACTTTGGTAACATTAGGAGTTGGATTATGTTGTTCAATATTAGTATCAGCATTCATTACATTAGTGTTTGAAGGTTTGCTAGCCTTGACAAATGAAATATTTTTTTTAGGCAATGGGTTGGTGAAAATTTGAAAATTTTGGTTAGGGGGTGCAACAGACTTATTGTCTTGATCATTAACACCCACAATGGACAAACAGTCTGAATCAATGAGGTCTTGAACTAAATGTTTTAGAAACTTGCAATGTTGGGTGTCATGTCCATTTTGGTGATGAAAGGGACAATAAGCATTAGGTTTGAAGGTGGGTGGTAAGGGTTGGGTGGGATCAAGTGGTTTAATGGTTGGTAAGGTGATCATTTGTTGTTGAAGCAATTGGTTTATTGTGTTATGGAGGGTATCGAGTAAGGGAGTGAATTGTCTCTTTGGATCCCCATAGGTATAAGGCACCATTGCTTTAACAACTCACACTTGATTTTGAACAGGTTGGGTTGGTTGGGGTTGTGGAGGTGGATTGAATTGTAAAAAGCCTCTATTTGGTTTTCAAAAGTTTTCTGTGTTGTTTTGGTTTTTTGGTTTAGATTTATCAGCTCAGTTAGAAGTGGACTTGGAGTCTCGACTACAAATCAAGTTTTGATAGTCACATATGGTTGTCCATAAATTAATGAATGAAGGGAATTTCATCATAGTTAATTTATCCTGAAGATTTGTGTGCAAGTTTTCGATAAAAAAATTCTGCAAATTTACATTAGGAATCTTGACATCAATTTGAGCATACAAGGATTGGTATCGTGAGATAAAATCAGTTACATTTTATTTTATTTTTGTCTAAATCTCATGAGGTCAACCATCACCTTTTTAGGAGTCATGTGAACTTGAAAGTGACTTATGAAAGCATCAACATATTCATTAAAGAATTGGATGGAATGATTGGGAAGGTTGTAAAACCACTCTAATGCAATATCTTTCAAGGTCCTTGGAAAAAGTTTGGTTAAGAGTTTATCATCAAGGAAAAAATCACTGCATAAAGCTATATAAGAATTAACATGGTTGATAGGGTCTCCTTTACCTCTATATTTCTCAAATCAAGGTATTTTTATCCCTTGTGGCATTGGGGTTCATAAGATTTCTAAGGATAAGGGGCTGCTATGAACATGGTATGTGGGTGGAGGGGTTTGACCTTGGCTAATATGGAAAAGTTGTTGCATGGATGAAGTGGTATTAAGGAGTTGTGTGAGAATGGGATTGGGGTAAGTGGTTTTGGGTGGAAGGGAAAATGGTGACGGAGTGTATGTGATGTTAGGGGAAGTGAAAGGAACACTAAGAGGGGTGAAGGTAGTGGAGGGGACTTGCGAGGCCACAAGAGAACTAGGAATGCTAGTTGGAATTGTGAAAGAAGGAGCCATGTGACTAACTTGTTGCATAGTTGTTGTGACTTGAGGAGTGGTATAAGTTGCTATGGATGCTATGATTGAAGGGGGAGGAACTTGAGGTCCTCCTTGGCTTATAGGAATGTTTTAGGATTGGGAATTAGGAGAGGCATGTTTATTGTAAATCTTAGCAATTTTCTTCATAACTTGTAAGCCATCATCACTTTCAATCAAACGATGAAGGTTTTCTATTGCGGGTATGGCAGTGGTGGAAATGTTTTCAAGAGACAAGTATTGTTGTAAATGTGCAAAATCTTCATGAATATTAATGACCTTTTCTTGTAGGAGGGAGTTGGTTTGTGTCAACATTCATTGGATGGAAGGTGAAGGCATAGAAGTGGTATTGTCAAGGCCTAATGCACCATTGTCCATACTAGGAGTAGGAGCTCTTGAGATCCCAAGACCCACAATGAAAGTGTTACTACAGGAAGCCATGAGTCTAGAACTTGGTCTCACTAAAGTATTATCAATGGGGCACCAAGCACTCATAAAAGTACCACAAAGGATGAGGTGAATGTCAATGCAGGATAATCTAGGAGTTCTAATTGCAAATAATAGAAATTCTGCTAAATGTAATAGTGAACTAACTACAGAAAACAAAAATGCAGGAAAATGTTAGAAAAGTGCCAGAAATGTTGTTTAAAAAGTGCAGGTGGACTAATTCACCCGGGGTGGTGAATGAGTCCCAATATGAGATTTTTTTATGTTTTTCAAAAAATTTAGAAGGATTCTAATGTTATTCAGCTAGCAATTAAGGGCGCAAAATGTAGATTCTCATTTTTTCAATGATATGCAATGCAAAAATGAAATCTAAATGAATCTTTCACTAATGCGATATGAAAAGTCCTAGAATGCAAAAACAAAACAATACCATAATTGAATGTTGATGCAAGTGTAATCTAGGATGCAAGATGCAAATGAAATCAGAAATGTAAAGTGTTCAAAATACAATTTTACCAAAAAAAACCATAATTTTTTGGCTTCTTAGGGACTCTCTATCACTTCTAGGGTTTTTCACCTTAAAGGAGAGAGTAGGGCCAAAAAATGCTAGCTCGTTTAACTCAAATTATGTTATGTCTGATATTACATGAACTAGATGAAATGAACTAAATGTAATTAAGTGGTCTAGATGACTGATTATTAATGCAAAACTAAGATTTATGCTATGCTAGGAAACACAATGTGATATGCAAATAATGAATAAATGAAAAAAAAAGTAAATGGGTTGAATCAGGGTGCACCTCGATAAGATTTGGGGAATCTAGAATGTCTAAATGCTATCTAAAATTATAGAAATTCAATAGTGGGACTCATTCGCCCAGGGTGGCGAATTAGTCCCGCTTCTAGTGAAAACCGTTGAAAACAGGTTTTTGACTGTCGAGATCTAGAATCTGACAAAACATAGATTTCCAGCCTTATGGTGGGACTCATTTTCCATTAGTGGAAAATTAGTCCTCTCCCAAAATATTGAGAAATCAGGAGACAACTTTGCAACAACAAATCTGGAAATGTCTGCTTGTTGGGTTGCCAAAGTCAATTCTATAGGAAATAGACAAAATACCTTCTCCAAGCTTAATGAGGTTGATTTGACTTGAAGCGCCTAGTTGACTTGTTGACCACTCTTGAATCACTTAAATGCTTGTTAAATATGCATAGAAAGGTCTACAAACACACATGCAAGAGGGGGGAAATGGTTGTGTTAGAAAATAGGGGTTTGCCTTGGTCAAACCCCACTTTGTTAATCAAGCCCTTAATGAAATAATGGAATGAAAGAGAATGATGAACAAATAACATGAAAATGCTATTAACTTACCAAACCCTTGTTGATGAAATTTTGAAGATGTATCAATGGATGCTCCAAAATGCTTGATTAATGCTTGATTTCATGTTGCAAGGTGCTTGAATACTTGAATAGATGAAAATATAGCTTGAATATAATGTGTGAATGTTGGAGGATGTAAAATCAGGTGAAAATAACTTATTTATACAATCTTGTTCCTTATTAATCACAGGCCAACATCAAGTTTTTTTGAATAAAAACTCGAAATGAATTTTGAAATATTTTGAATTTGGAGCCAAGGGGGACTCATTCACCACCCATGGTGAATGGGTCCCACCTAGGACCTAAAAATGGGTGTCGGGAATTAAGTCATATTTAATTTTGTTTTTCGGGTTTACGTTAAAAAATACACTTAATTAAAGCTTACAAGGGAATAAAGAGGTCAAATAAAGCATAAGAAAGGTGTAAATAGTGAAGTTATGCCTAGAAAAGCATGAAATCTTGTTACGAGACTTTATAAAACTTCAAAATAGGACTTGATAGTGATGAAAGATGACTTTTAGGTGTATTGCAATGAATAGAGTCTAGAAGAGTGTAGAAATGCTTGACAACATTTCACAACACCTTCACAAGACATCATTATTTGAATTTTAGTACCTAAATATGCATGTTCAAGCAACATTGCATCATTAAATCAGAGCAAAATGGATCAAACATCACGAAAAAAGACCTAAAAGGCCATGAAAATGACAAGGGGCCATTTTTCTATAGCACAATCCCTTACACTTTGGACCTTTCTCTCACTATCTCCATCCCTTTATCTGACTCTCTCTCCCTTGAGCACTCTCTCTCTCCCTCCAAACCTCTCTCTCTCTCTATCTCTTCTTCCCTATCTACTCGATATCTCTCAATCTGTCTCTCTACCTACCTCTCCATCCATCACACCCTACCACTTTCTC
>VDFB02091106.1:0-38098 GCA_007258455.2 Sequoia sempervirens
TCTATCCAAATAATCAAGTTATGACTTCAATGGATGAGATACAAGGCTTGGACTACTACTATATGAAAATCTAAAACTTATATGCAAATCTAAAATTAAGTGACCTTAATATGAAATTACCATAATTGGATCCATCTTCTTTATGATGCCAAAAATTAATCAACATAATATGCTTAATAAAACCACCTTATGTGAACTTATAACATCAATAAATTAAAGCATAACATCACCATAAGATAACAACAAAGAGACACAAATCATCAACATAAAATACATCGCGTAACACAAGATTTTGTTGTAGTTTGGTTGTCATTGATGTCAAAATTATGATTGAGTTTGTTGCAACTTGATAAGTTTGGTTGTCAGTGTTGTCAAAAATGAGTTGTTGCCTAGCTGATTTATTGCCAGTGTCCCAGAGAGATGCTCCACATTTCTCTTCTAGCAATGGTGTGCTCCTATGGTTTGTAAGATAGTTTCATGTTGTGTCAAAGCATGTGTGGTCTACATTTCAATTCATTCGTGGTACAAGAAAGGTGTTTTGGAAGTGACAGTTTGAAGGCAGTGTTGTTTCTATGAGGATGCTTGCAGTGGTGCAAAGTTTGGCTCTACATTCCTCCACATGTACAGAATGATTGTGTAGTTCAAAATTTTAGTTAGTGTGTTGTGAAGGTGTTATATCCAAAGTTTCATATCATTTTCCCTTCCACAGAGAAAGTTATAAGTGGTAGTGTTCAGGACTGTTTGTCTGGTGGCTAGTTTTAATGTATGTTGGCTTGCACCAACTTGTTGCTACATGAAGTTGTGAAATGGATGCATGAGAGTGTTCCTGAAAGCTTGTGATATTTTTGGTTGTTCCACAAGGTGTTTTCTATTTCCTTTGAAACAGGTTGAGGTCTAAAATGAAGGTGTTGCTTGGTTATGCTTTTGCCTGGCTGATTGAGATATGTTGAAGGTGTGTGCCACAAGTTGGAGTTTTTGTAGATTTTATGAAGTGTTTGAATATGTTGTATGGTGCATGCCAACTCATTTAGAAGAAGAACAAGTAATTTTTTTTTATTTTTCATATGTATCGCCAAGTTGTAAAGGCTAACATGTTACAAGTTTCATGTTTTCTTTCTTAAGGCCAACCTAATTCAAATATGTGAAGCATGTAAATGTTGTTAATTGAAGTCCATTATTGTGAAGAGTGTTAAGGACCAAGTTAAGAGTGTGTTGGAATCCACAAGGCATGTTCATCTTCCTAGTGTTGTGTGTAGTCCATTTGGGTCTTTCCCTTCTACACATTTCATGTTATTCTTTGATCTTTTTCCAACTTGTAATTGTAATATTATTTGTTGTAGGTTGACATATGCAATGCAATCAATGTAATATCATGTATATATTGTAAACCTAGTTGATCTAGGATGTTTGGTTGAGAAGAATGAGGATGTGTAATGTATTATGATTTTCATGTAAGTGACTGCAAGAGAAAGAGCATAAGTAGAAGATCATGTCCGAATTCAAGTTGATCATATTTTTGTGACAAAAGGGAAGTGAAGAGTGTGCCTAATTGATTGTTGGAGGTAGTGAGCCAAAGGAAAAACTTCTTGAATGTTGAAATAAGTGAGAAAGTAAGCTAAAGAGAAGACATGTGAAGAAGTTGCAAAAGTTGTCAAAGTAGAATTGCAATCATCAAAAGAGAAAGGAAAAATAATTGTAATCATCAAAAGGATTGAGCTTCATTGTCAGATTTAGATAGTGGAAGGACTGCCATGTAATATTTTTTGAGTCTATTCTTAGTTCAGGGAGTAATTGCTTCCTTGCATTGTAGCCCTAAAAAAATTTCTATAGGGAGTTGTAGTTTGCTTGGGAGTGACCCTAAAACCTTTCTACATGGAGTAGTAGCTTCCTTGGGTTGTAACCCTAAAATGAAGTTGTAATTGTTATTCATTTGAAAGGCTAGATTAGGACAATAGCTCTTAACAAATTTTCTCACCATGGTTTTTCCTCTATGTAGTTTTTCATTTATATCTGGTGTTGTGTGGTGTTGTGCATTGTGTTCATCTTTCATGTTTCTATCTGTGCTATAAAGTTTAAGTTTCAATTTTCTTCGGAGGGTTCGAGATTTGATAAAATATTGATTCAACCCCCTCTCAGTATTCCGGTGTATGTTCAATAATTGGTATTAGAGCCCGGTTCCTTAGAAGAAGTCTAACAACTTGAGGAAGATTTGGGATGACACAAGAAGGATCTAGCAAGGTGCCTAGGTTTGATGGAAAATATTTCACTTTCAGGAGATGCTAGATGGAAACCCATCTGTCCTCTTTGGGGTGTGGTGTTTGGAAATCAGTCAAAGATAGATATATTGTTCCTACTACTCCTCCATTAGTCAAAGGTAATACATTGCAATTCAACAAAAGAAGTTTGGGATAAGCTTAGTGGCATCTATGAAGGAGATATCAAAGTAAAGCAAGCTAAGTTGCAGATCTACAAAGGCAAGTTTGAGAACGTGAAAATTTTAGAAGATGAAGATATTGCAAGATATGTGCTCTAGGTAGATGAAGTGGTCAATGCAATTAGAGGTCTTGGTGAATATCTTGAAGAACCTATGGTGGTCAAAAAGGTACCAAGATCTCTTCCTAAATATTATTATTCTAAAGTATCTTCGATTAAAGATGCTAGAGATCTAGATAAACTTCAATGAATCAATTGTATCATGCCCTTATTGCATTTGAAATGAGAGAGTTTGACAAAGAAGCTCCAAAGAAGGAAGCAACATTCAAATCAAGTAGGAAAGAAACATATGAAGAATCTAATTCCGATAGTGAGATTGATGAAGAGGAAGAAAATTTTGTAAGAAAGTTGAAGAGAGGTACCAACAAGTATAGAGGTAAGCTACCTTCAAATGTTTCAAATGTGGAGAGGTTTTCCATTTTTCTTCTAAATGTCCCTTGAAAGATTTTGAAAAAAGAAACAAAGAGCCTAGTAGAAATAAGGTTAAGAAGAGTCTCTACTCCATGGAAGATTCTCGCTCTGCAAAAGATGATGAATCTAGTGGTTTGGCTAATGAAGATGAAGTCCTATTTTTGGCTACTAAGAAGACTAAAGTTAAAGTAAAGTTCCAAGTGGTGTGTGTACTTCTTTTCATGCAAAATATGAGGCTAATTTGTTGGTGATTGACAGTGGTTGTTCAAACCACATGACAAGAGATAAGAGAAGGTTTATCAAACTTGTCAAGTGGAATGGCGACATAGTCAATCTTGGTGATGGCACTTGAGTGTAGATTTGTGGAAAAGGTTCTATCAATATTGATGGAAAGAGTAGAAAAAAAAATGTTCTTTATGTCAAAGGTCCCTGACACAATCTTCTTAGTGTGAGTTAGATGTGTAGAAATGGATACAATCTCATATTCAATAAAAGTGGATGTGAAATCAAAAAAGAAAAGTATGGGCAATTGGTTGTTGAACCTAATCTAGGACAAGCAGTGACATATATAGTCTAAGAGATGTCAATGAAAGAATTTGTATTCTAGAAAAAACAAGTGAATGTCAGTTGTGACATAGGAGAATGGGAAACATTAACTTTGAAAATCTTGTGAATATCGACTCATTGCATGCGGTAAGAGATATGCTTAAGATAATCAAGCCTGCAAGTACAATGTGCAAGGAATGTCAGTTTGGTAAGTAGACAAGGATAAATTTCAAGTCTAAAGAATATTATTCTTGTAGACCATTGGATTCGGTACATACTAATTTGTGTGGACCTACCAGAAAAAAATTCTAAAAGGAGAAAGGAATTTCATGTTTTTTATTGATAATTTCTCTAGGATGACATGGTTTACTTTCTTGAAAGACAAATTTGATGCTTTTAGTAGATTCAATATTTTCAAATCTATGGTTGAGAATGAAATAAATGAAAAGATCAAATGTTTGAGGTTTGATAAAGAAGGTGAGTTCACTTCAAATGAGTTCAATGACTTCTATAAAACATATGGAATAAAGAGGCATCCGTTTGTTGCTAAAACACCTCAGCAAAATGGGGTAGTTGAAAGGAAGAATAGGAATGTTGAAGAGATGGAAAGGACCATGTTGATGGAGGAAAATCTACTTGATGTTTACTGGAGCGAGACAGTTCATACTGCAGTATATATATTCTAAACAGAGGATTGTTGATATTGAACAACACTAAGACTCCTTATGAGATATGGTATGGAAGACCTGCAACTGTCAAGTATTTTATAATATTTGGAAGAAAATGTTACATCAAAAGAGATGAAGATGCTTTGGGGAAGTTTTATTCAAGGGTTGATGAAGGTATATTTCTAGGATACTCATCTTATAGTAAAGAATATAGGTGATAGAATAAGAGATTGAGAAGAATAGTTGAAAGCACTAATGTGAACATTGTTCTGAAGGATTTTTGTCAAAATTTGAAATTCTCCGTTTTCTCCAGTTTTGGTATCATTAGAAAGTGCTTGTGATCCTAACTCCAACACAACTCGAACAGAGTCAATCGGAGTCCCATAGCTCAAGATATATATGGTCAAACTCCTGGTCAACTCTCAAAACTAGGCCAGTAAAAAGGAAAAAAATCAAAGTCGTCAAAATTGGTCAAAGTCAGTACCATTGTGAAGTGCTCATCATCACGATTCTGATAGAGTTCATTTCACAGAAAATGGAGTTTGTATGGTGAAGTTATGGAAGATCAAAGATTGGGTCAACCCAATGACGTCAGCGCCCAGTCAGCCCAACGGCCAATCAACCCTTGACATATGGAAATACCTCATCCCTCCATGTGGCAAAAATTATTTTCGAAAAAATAATTAAAAATCAAATTAAAAAAAATATAAAACAAAAAATATATAAAGTATATATTTTAAAAGATATTCAAGATGGGCCCCACCCATCCATGGGGGGCGGCCCACATTAAGTGGGGCGCCACCCATGGTATGGAGGGCAACCCACTTTTGAAGGGGAATGCATCCCCCTCTTTTAGGGGAAAGGATAAAGGGAGGGGAGTGTGGTAGGACCACCACGCCCCTTATAAAATGCCTATAAAACCTCTTTAAACTTAAGACTTATTTTTGCTATTTCAAGCCTAAAAATTAGGCCATTTTTATGATTTGAAACCATAAAAATACTAATCCCTTTTTCTACAAGTATATTAGGAATATTATTCCTAAATTAAGGAGCCTATTCAAACTACATCTACAAATTAATAGAGAATAAATCCCTTCGTAACCATTCAAATGGAAAAAGAAATTATCTTGAGGGGATATTATCCTTTCGGGAATCATAAGAAGGGGATATTATTTGAATTTTCTCTATGTAAGGGAGATTGGGTAGTTAATTGGTTTTACACCAATTTTGGCAAAAAAATTAATATAAAAAGGGGTAGAATGGGGGTGTGAAAGCAAGTGATTTTGGAAGAATTTTGCAAGTGTGAGAGATTGTTTTCCTTGGAGAAATTATTGTAATTTTGTGCTTGTGGAAGCTTGATTCCACACACTTTAGAGGTGCAATTTGAAGATTTCTTGTAAACCAAGGGGAGGTTCTGCGAACAAATGTAACCAAATCTCGGGAGCAATAATTGGATCGGTCCACTCAATTGGAGAGGGGCCCAAAGATGTCATTTTGAACGGCGAACTCCGTTATCAATTTTGTTTGCACTCTCTTTTTCTCTCTCATTCTGTTATTTCCTTAATCTCTCTGTAATTTCATTAATTTAAATTCGTTGAGTGTTAAGTATTAATTAATAAATTTTGGTTTGTAATTGTTAACGTAAGCATTCAAAGCAACTGTCATAGATCCTTAAAACATATCAAATTGGTATCAAAGTTGTGTTTTGACTAGTATTGTAGATTTGAATGCTTACACGCTCGAAGCTTCAATAAGGCAAAGGAAAACTTGAAGAATACAATCCTGAGATAGGCAAACGAAGGACTTCGACAATGATGGACGAAACTGGAGTTGGGAAAAGCACCAAGCAAGAGCTTGATTATAAGTCTTTCCTGCGAGTCTTCCTCGAAATGAAGGTTATAGTGGAAGAGTTGTATGTGGAAAAGAAGAAGCATGAAAAGGGAGATTCATCGAAGCGAGAAAAGAAGGAAGATCAAAACGACAAAGAAGAGAAAGCTCCAGAAGCTCCACCTCCTCCATCTTCTCCTTCTCCTCCATCTTCCCCTTCTTCTTCTTCCTCTTCTACTACCGTTAATCCTTTCAAAAGAAAGTCTAAGCCTATTATTAAACTTGATGTAAAATATGAATTGCCTAAGTATTGTGGTGAGTTAAATGCCGAAAAGTTAGATGATTGGATCTAGCAGGTAGAATTCTATTGTAGGATTCAAGGCCTAACAGAAGATGCTTCTATGATCCAGTTAGCCACTCTCTGGTTGGGAGGTACATCTCTCACTTGGTGGGAGAGTAGGACTCGGGAGGAAATTGCTCGCCATGGTAAGGTCAATATGACTTGGATGGAATTTATTGCTGCCCTTAAAAAATAGTTTTATCCTTTAGGTTATATGCAACAATGAAGCATGAATTGGAAAACCTTTAGGCATGGTAAGGGTCAGTTTGTCCAAGATTAAACTCATGAGTTTAGAAAATAGGCTATTGCTTTAAATGTTCCATTGTATACTCAAGATACATTCCTCAAGTACATAGGTGGTTTGCATTCTTACCTAAGACATACTATTCTAATGTTGCGTCCTAATAATTTGGATGAAGTGTCAGTCCAAGCCACTCACTTAGAGTCTAGAGGTAAGGGATCATTCATTGATAAATTTGATAAAAAACCATCTAAGTTTGAGGGGAAACCTAAGGGTAAAGATAAAGGAAAAGGAAAAAAGATAGCCATGGTAAAGAAAGAGGGTGAAAAACCCACCTGTTCTCATTGTAAGAAAGAAGGACACAAAGATTCTAAGTGCTGGAAGCTACATCTAGAACTTAGGCCAAAGAGGTACAGTGGAAACAAAGGGAAGCAAAAAACAACTGCTATAACACAACAAGATCTTGGATTTGATTCTGGGGACAAGACGAAGATAACCACCACTGGGATTCAAGGTAAAAACAAAGGTATATCTCTTGCATCTGAATCAAGTATTTCTGCAAGTACAAGTAAGCAACCTAAAGTAGATAAGCAGAGGAAAGAACTATTTCATATCCATGTGATAACTAAACACAATCAGGTTGATACTTTATTTGACACGGGTTCACAAGTTAATCTCATATCTGAAGAGGTTCTTAAAAAGCTAAATCTAACTACAACTCCTCATCTGAAGCCATACCCTTTGGGATGGGTTTGTAATGATGCACAGTTACAAGTCATGAAACAATGTAAGCTTAGTTTTGCAATCACTGCAAACTTTAAAGATGAGGTTGTAGCAGATGTTGTACCTTTAGATATTTGTAGACTTGTGTTAGGAAGTCCATATTTGTACGACCGTAAAGCTATCTTCTTTAGGGAGGAAAACAAGTATCACCTATTTAAGGATGGGATTGAATATATTGTACGTGCACACAAAGTCAAAACTAGTCTTGCATTAGTTAATGTTGGTCAGATGAAAAGATTAGTGAACTCCAGTAAAAAATTTGTGTTAATGCTTGTTAAGGCCAAAGAAGATGAAACATCTGAGGCGTTTAAAGGAAGTGATCCTAAACATAAGGCTGAATTGGTCAAAGTTGTTTCCACTTATGATGACTTGTTTCAGGAACCAAAAGGATTGCCTCCTAAAACATATATTCAACATGAAATTCAATTGCAACAAGATGCACCACTACCTAATATTGGCTTGTACCGTTTGTCTGTCATGCAAAATGAAGAAATAAAAAAAAAAGTTCAGGATCTCATTGACAGAGGAGTGATTCATCCAAGCACATCACCTTGTGGTTCTTCAATCGTTCTGGTTCCAAAGAAAGATGGAACATGGAGGATGTGCATTGACTTCAGGGAACTAAACAAAATCACCATAAAAAATAGGTATCCACTTCCTAGAATTGATGACTTGCTCGATCAACTTAAGCATGCAATTTATTTCTCTAAATTAGATTTCCGAAGTGGTTATCATTAGATTAGAATTGTAGAGGATGATATTTGGAAGACTACTTTCAAGAAAAAACAATGAATTTATGAATGGCTGGTTATTCCCTTTGGGCTTACCAATGCACTCGCCACGTTCATGCGAGTCATGAATGACATCTTCTGTCCTTACATTGATGATTTTGTTATTTTGTATCTTGATGATATCCTAGTTTTTAGCAAGTCTTGGGAAGACCATGTAAGTCATGTTAATTTTTTTTTGATGTACTAAGAAAAGAAAAACTCAATGCAAAGATGTCTAAATGTGAGTTTACAAAGACATCTCTTGTGTACTTAGGTTATATCGTAGGGAATGGTCAATTGAAAGTCGACCCTGCGAAGGTCGAGGCAATTGTAAACTGACCTAAGCCAAGTACTGTAATTGAAGTCAAGAGTTTTTTGGGTGCTGTCCAGTACTGGAGGAAGTTTATTGCAAACTTATCCTTCATCGCATCACCATTGCATGCATTAACAAGTACAAAGATAACTTTTCAGTGGGGAGGACCACAAAAAAAGGCCTTTGACACATTGAAGGAAAATTTAAGCACCGCACCAGTCCTGACTCTACCAGATTTTCACCAACCATTCGAGATCGAAACAAATGCGAGTGGATTCGCCATGGGAGCAGTATTGATACAAGGAGGTAAGCCGATTTGTTACCACTCTGAAACTTTTTCTGGCACAATAAGTAATTATCCAACTTATGATAAAGAACTTTATGCTTTAGTACAAAGTGTTAAGAAATGGAAACATTATATAAAGGGCAAGGAAACAATAATCAATAATGATCGTCAGCCATTACAATATCTGCATTCACAAACTAAGCTACAACAAAGTAGGAATTTTCGGTGAATGGGATTTTTACAGCAGTTTTACTTAGTCAGTAAGTATAAGAAAGGATCCCATAACAAAGTAACAAATATGATTTCTAGACCTCCAGTTTCTAATGCTTTGATGATCCTTAAAAAAAGTTTTATGATGCATGCAAGTTTTGAAGAACAATATGCTACTGATGAAAATTTTAAGGATATTTATGCAGCTCTAATCCAAGGCAAACAAGTAGAAGAAAAGGATTACTATGTGCACAATAAACTCTTGTATCACTTAGGAAAATTATGCATTCCAAAGAATGAACAAGCACATGTAATCAGAGAGGCACACACATCGCTAATTGCAGGACATTTTGGGGTTAGTAAAACTTTGGCACAGTTACATAAATATTGCTACTAGCCTCGAGTGCAGGAAATTGTAACAAAATATATTAAGGGGCGTGTGATGTGTGCAACTAGCAAACCAAGTAATAGGAAATTGGGGTTGTACACACCTTTACCTGTACCGTCCTAACCATGGGAAAGTGTATCTATGGATTTTGTCAGGGGGTTACCTATGTCTAGGAAAGGGCATGACTATTTGTATGTAGTAGTTGATCGATTCAGCAAGATGTGTATTCTTATGCCATGTAAAAAGCAAGTCACTACTGAGCTGATAGCTCATATGTATTTTCAGTTTGTATGGGTTCACTTTGGGTTACCCACTTCCATTGTATCAGATCGAGATTCTCAATTCCTTGGGGAGTTTTGGTCAGTCTTATGGGGACTTATGGATACTAAACTAAAGAAGAGTACAACCTTCCATCTACAGACCGATAGACAAATAAAGGTAGTCAATAGGGAAGCCATGCATCTGCTCAGAGGATATTGTAGCAAGCATCCTAAGTTGTGGGATGAAAGTCTTCGTTATGTGCAACATGCCTACAACCATGCAACCCATTCTTCTACAAAGAGGTCTCCTTTTGAGACTTGCTTCGGTTACTTTCCAAAGACACCAATGGACTTCAATTTTGGAACAAATGATGTTGAAGATGGACGCCTTGATGCAGAAAGGGCTTTAAAGTTCATCCAGAAGGTCCAAGTAGTTCATCAGGTCGTAGAAGCACAATTGGAAAAGAGTCAAGCAAAGTACAAGGCTTGTCATGAAAAACATCGTAGCGATCATCATTTCCAAGTTGGAGACAGAGTTTGGTTACACGTAAGCAAGGAAAGAATGCAAGGTGAAGGAAGGAAGCTCAAGCCGATCAGATATGGTCCATTCAAAATTTTGGAAAATATTGGCACAAATTCCTTCCACCTTAATCTTCCTCCATACATGCAGATTTACTCGGTAGCCAACGTTGAGAACTTGAAGTTGTACGAACCTTCGATGATACTAGATGAGGAGGCTGAAGTGCAAGTTCCATTAGTTGATGACCTTTCACTAGAGTACGTGTTAGAGTTTCCTGAAGATGTTATCCTCAATAGGAACACCAGGACTTCACGAAGAGGAGCAGTTGAATACCTCCGAGTGAGGCTAAAAGGGATGCATACAAGCAAGGCAAAGTGGATGGAGATTGGTAAAGTGAGGGAACTTTACCCTCACTTACTTTCCGAGTGACCAACTTTTGGAGGTCCAAAAGCTCTCTAGTGGGGAGGACTGATCCAAAGGATTTTTTGTCAAATTTTGAAATTCTCCATTTTCTCCAGTTTTGGTATCATTAGAAAGTGCTCAAGATCCTGACTCCAACACAACTCGAACATAGTCAATCAGAATCCCAGAGCTCAAGATATGTATGGTCAAATTCTTGTTCAACTCTCAAAACTAGGCCAGAAAAAATGAAAAAAAATCAAAGTCAGCACCATTGCGAAGTGCTCATCATCACAATTCCAGCAGAGTTTGTTTCATGGAAAACAGAGTTTGTATGGCGACGTTATGGAAGGTCAAAGATTGGGTCAACCCAATGACGCCCAACGGCCAATCAACCCTTGACATATGGAAATACTTCATCCCTCCATGTGGCAAAAATTATTTTGGAAAAAATAATTAAAAATCAAATTAAAAAAATATATAAAACAAAATATATGTAAAGTATATATTTAAAAAGATATTCAAGATGGGCACCACCCATCCATGGGGGGCAGCCCACATTAAGTGGGGCACCACCCATGGTATGGAGGGTGACCCACTTTTGAAGGGGAATGCATCCCCCTCTTTTAGGGGAAAGGATAAAGGGAGGGGAGTGTGGTGGGACCACCACCCCCCCCCTATAAAATGCCTATAAAACCTCTTTAAACTTAGACTTATTTTTGTTATTTCAAGCCTAAAAATTAGGCCATTTTTATGATTTGAAACCATAAAAATACTAAACCCCTTTTCTACGAGAATATTAGGAATATTATTCCTAAATTAAGGAGCCTATTCAAACTACATCCCCAAACTAATAGGGAATAAATCCCTTTGTAACCATTCAAATGGAAAAAGAAATTATCTTGAGGGGATATTATCCTTCTAGGAATCATAAGAAGGGGATATTATTGGAATTTTCTCTATGTAAGGGAGATTGGGTAGTTAATTGGTTTTACACCAATTTTGGAAAAAAATGCAATATAAAAAGGGGTAGAATGGGGGTGTGAAGGCAAGTGATTTTGGAAGAATTTTGCAAGTGTGAGAGATTGTTTTCCTTGGAGAAATTATTGTAATTTTGTGCTTGTGGAAGCTTGATTCCACACACTTTAGAGGTGCAATTTGAAGATTTCTTGTAAACCAAGGGGAGGTTCTGCCAACAAATGTAACCAAATTTCTGGAGGAATAATTGGATCGGTCCACTCAATTAGAGAGGGGCCCGAAGATGTAGTTGTTCTGAACGACGAACTCCATTATCAATTTCATTTGCACTCTTTTTCTCTTTCATTTTGTTCTTTCCTTAATCTCTTTGTAATTTCATTAATTTAAATTCATTGAGTGTTAATTATTAATTAAGCACTTTTGGTTTGTAATTGTTAACGTAAGCATTCAAAGCAACAGTCATAGATCCTTAAATCAAATCAAAGGTTGATGAAGATCTACATCAAAATATGATTGAAATTGAGGATTGTGGATCTAATGCACCTCCCTTCTTAGATGAAGATGAAGAAGAATATGTTGAAGAGAAATAAGAAACAACAAAAAATCTCAACAAGACTCTTACAAAGTATGTTCAAAGGAATCATTCAAAATATTAGATCATTGGAGATGTGAATGAAGGAGTGTTGACTAGAAGAAGGCTTGCAAAGACAAGTGAACAAGTGAACTTTTACTGATGCTAGCAAAGATGAATGTTGGATACAAGCAATGGTAGAAGAATTGAATTAGATTGAAAATAATCTGACTTGGGAATTGGTTCCAAGGCTCGTAGACAAGAATGCAATAGGAACTAAGTGGGTATTCAGGAATAAGTTGAATGAGGAAGGAAAAGTTGTAAGAAACAAAGCCAGATTGGTGTGTAAAGGCTATTCATAGGTAGAAGGTATTTTCTTTTAGGATAGTTTTTCTTTGGTAGAAAGAATGGAAAAAATTCGATTCTTGCTTTTTCAACTCACAAAGACTTCAAGGTATATTAGATGGATGTCAAGTAAAATTTTTTGAATGGATATTTGGAAGAGGAAGTCTACATAGAGAAACTTGATGGATTTTGGCTATCAAAAGAACCAAACATAGTATGTAGACACAAAAAGGCTTTGTGTGGTCTCAAACAAGCTCCTAGGGCTTGCTATGCAAGGTTGCATAAGTACTTGTTTCAGCAAGGATTTAAGAAAGGTACTATAGATAGTAATCGTTACTTCAAGATTGAGGATGATTTTTTTTATATAGTTGTTGTATATGTTTATGATATAATATTTGGTGGGAATGATGAGATGTGCAAGAAATTTACTAAAGAGATGCAAAAGGAATTTGAGATGTTTATGATTGGTGAGTTGTATTTTTTTCTTAGTCTTCAAATTTCCTAGCTAGATGATGTTATGTTTATTTCTCAAGCAAAGTATGTCAAGGAGATGTTGAAGAAGTTTGGGATGGAAGATTGTAAACTAGTTCGTACTCCCATGGTTACTGGTTGTCACTTGAGCAAAGATGATGAGTCTGTTACATTGGTGGTTGTTGTTGCACCAAAAGATCAACCTATTAGTGCTTGATACAACCACCATTTTATACAAGATCCATGGGAGGTAGTTAAGCCATGTCACAAACCTAAGTGTCGTGCTACACCAAGGAGACCAAGAGACACACCATCTTACAACAACCTCCCCAGCGCAAGAGAGGGGTTCGAACTCATGACCTCAACTTTGATACCAATTGTTACATTGGTGGTTTCCATTGCACCAAAAGATTGACCTATTAATGCCTGATACACAACCAAATTTATACAAGATCCACGAGAGGCGATTAAGCCATGTCACAAACCCAAGCATCGCGTTGCACCAAGGAGACCAAGGGACACCATATTGCAACAGAGTCTCCCCAAGATGATCAGACTCTATACAGATCTATGATTGGAAGCCTATTGTATCTAACTGCTTCAAGACTCGATATTAAGCTTGCAATATGCTTGATTGCAAGATTTCAAGCTAATCCTAAAGAAACTCATGTGGAGGCAATCAAGAGGATCTTCAAATATTTGAAGAGTACTTAGGATTATGACTTATGGTATCCAAAGGGTAATGACTTTGATGTAAGTGCTTACACTAATGTTGATTGGAATGGTTGTGTTGATGATAGGAGTACCAGTGGTGGTTCTTTCTTTTTAGGAAACAAATTGGTTTCATGACATAGTAAGAAGCAAGATTTAGTATCCTTGTCTACTACAAAAGTAGAGCATATTGCTGCAACATCCTACTGTACACAATTATTGTGGATGAAGCAAACATTGAAGGATATTGAGATAAAGTATGATGAGCCTATTCCTATTTTGTGTGATAATATAAGTGCTATCAATATTTCCAAGAATTAAGTGATCATTCTAGAACAAAGCACATATAAATCATGTATCACTTTCTAAGAGAGAAGGTTGTAGATAAATAATTCAAGTTGGAATATGTACTTATCAAGTATCAGATTATAGATATTTTCACAAAGGCTCTTGAAAATGATACATTTGAGTATCTCCAACAAAAGTTAGGGGTAATTTCCCCTCCTCCTTACTAGATGCATAGTTGGTGCATCTATCTAGGGGGAGTAATGATGCAGGTGCATTAGGGGTGAAGTGCAATCCTACACAACCAAAAAAATAAAATAAAAAAATTTCCTTTTCTCAATTTTGGTGTGTTGTTGGTCTTGCAGGCATGAAATAATTCTTTTTCTCCCTTCCTTCAACTATTTCACTTTTGTTTAGCATGAGATTTGGATGAATTGTTTATGTATCTGATGTAAATTCAAATTACATCGTGGAATAACATCAAAGATGATTTTTTTTATTACTTTGTAACTCGCGAGATTAAGTTAAAGAATTGGAATAAATGTTTGCCAATGGTGTTTGGCGATTGGGAGTGGAGGTGCGGGAAGGAGCTAGTGGATGTCAATTTGGAAAAAGATTTGAGTTTCTGCCAAGAAAAATAATCAAGGAGCTGAAATGCATGATACCCACACTCAGGAAGGAGTAAAGAATATTGTGGAGATTTTGACTGGCATTTTGGGGAAAAGGAAGATTGTCTGGGTCATGACTGAGACCCATCTTTAGTAAAAATGGTATAACTTCCTCATATGGTAATGAAATTGATATTTTCAAAATGATCTAAAAATTTGAGAATGAGGCGCACAAAACCCATGTTGGTGTTTTAAAAGATTTGTGATAATCATGAGTAGTGAAGGAAAGAAAGTGATAGGTTTGTGGTGAAGCTTTACAAATTTGATTCTTAATCTTGCCTGTAGAAGATTGTTGTTGCAGTTGAAGCTTTGTTAATGGATAGCATGTTAAGTTTTGATAATTTTGTAAACTTCTAGTATTTTATTTGAATACAAATGAAATAATTTTGTGCTAGATATTTTATTTAAATATTGTTTTAAGTGTTGATTTTATGAAGGCTGTAACAATTGACAAACCTCTTTGGTTTCTCAATTGTTGACTGCATCAATTGGTATTAGAGCCAGGTTTATAGATATTTGGAGAGGAAATGACACATAGAGGATGAGGCAGAGGAAGAGTTCCACGAGGAGAAGAAAATACAACACTTATGGAATTGTTAATGGGAATCTTAGCAAGGTTGGAGGTGTTAGAAACTTCTTAGAGAAGAGGGATTCTTGTTGGAGACATTAGTGAGGATGAGGAAGAAGTTCCATAGGTTGCAACAATGCAAGGAGAAGATGCACATGAAGAGAGATTCTTACAAGTGTTGGCTAAGCTTGGGAGTAAACCAAGGATGGACCCATCAAGTTACAATGGAAGTATGAATCCATAAGAGCTTATTGACTGCATTGCAAAAATTGATAAATATTTTGATTTGGAAGTTGTTGAAGAAAAGAAGAAGGTGAAATATGCTAGCACAAGGTTGAAGGGACATGCATCCCTATGGTGGGATCAAGTGCAGATTGAAAGACAAAGGAAAGGAAAAGAGAAGATAAAATCATGGGAGAAGATGGTTGCAAAAATGAAAGAATTTTTTTCTTCTTGTGGATTATCATATTAATTTAATTAAAAAGTTGTAGAATCTTAAACAAAAGGATTTGAGTGTCATAGAATACATAGAGGAGTTCTATAGATTGAGTATACGTGATGGAAATGTAGAAGATGATGAGGGACATGTAGCAAGATATGTAAATGGCCCGAGGATTAATATTCAGGATGTGCTCAACATGGTCTTGATAAGGACAGTGGAAGAAACCTACCAATATGCACTGAAGGCAGAGGAAAAGTTGGCAAGAAGGAAACAAAATAACTCTAGAGGTAGAGGATAACCTTTAAGAGGTAGAGAACAAACAAATAATGGAAGAGGGAAGCAAATAAAAGAAGAGGAAGCAAGCTGGTCACAAGCAAGTCATAGGAAAAATGCAAGAAAAAGAGGAGATTTTTCAAGAGGAAGAGGTGAAAGTTCTAGAGGGAGAGGAAGGGGGTTTTCTAGAGTGTGTTTCAATTGTGGGGAAATGGGTCACTGATCCTTTGAGTGCCCTCAAATACAAGAGGTTGGAATGAAAAACACTGGAAGAGCATACACTACAGAAGCTGAAAATGAGACAAATCCAATAGACCTTGAAGATGGAGAAGTTCTCATGCTAAAAAGAGTTCTCTTAAAACTAGAGAAGGAGCTTCTAGAACTGATACACAGGAGGAGCTTGTTTAAAATAGTTTGTAAGTCTCAAGGAAAGTATTGCACCATAATAGTGGATAGCAAAAGCACATATAATTTAGTGTCCCAAGAGATGGTGGAGAAGTTGAAGCTGGAAATGGTGAAGCACCCAAATCCCTATCGGGTCACTTGGTTACAAAAGGGACATCAACTTTTGGTGAGAGAGCAATGTCAAGTAAATTTTCAGATTGGTAATTATAGGGATGAAATACTATGTGATGTGATGACAATGGATGCATGCCACATCCTATTGGGAAGGCCATGGAAATGTGATCTCAAGGTAATTTATAACGGTGAAGTGAACACATATACAATCACAAAGGACAAGAAGAAGTATGTCATGAAATTGCTAAAACAAAAACAAAATGAAGTGGGGAAACAATGCCAAGGTATGCATGATCACTGGGAAACATTTTTTAGAAGAGTTAAAAGAGGAAGAACTATGTTATGCTTTAGTTTCTCATCCAAAAGATGTTGGGATATAAAAAGAAGAGCATGAAATACCCATGATGATCAAAGGTATGGTGGAGGATGAAGCACAAAAACCACTACTTGGTGTTGGTTAACAGATTTTTCACTTCAGTTTATACTTTATTTTCCCAAAACAGTGACAACCTGACCAACAATTGAATCAATTGCAATGATTGTTGCAAGTGCTCTCTACTTATTTTACAAGGCACAACTACCTTCAGATGATTTGCAATGAATGACAACTAGGTATGCTTTTAACCAGAAAGCAAGAAAGGTACACAAACACCTACTCATAATCATGACATAGATGCAAAGGATTGAACTCAAAATTAAAGTGAGTGCAAATAAATTATACTCAACCCATCTATTCCACACCCACAAACGATACTCAAGAAAAGAAAGAACAGTATAATTCTCAACAAATGGATTAATTTATGAAATTAAAGTTTCATGAATAAACACATATATAGTTTATTAGAACATAATTAACACTGAAGAGTCATCACAAAGACACAAAGTTCAATTGCAATAAAAGAAAACAAACACACAAATTTGAAATATTTCCTTTATTCTCCAATGTCCAAAATCAGAGTTCAAAGACTCGACACTTCTGAACAATACAACTGTGAGAAAAGAAGAATGAACTGCTCCCTCCTCCCCTGAATAGCTGAGAAGAAGATAGAAAAAGATCTCCCTGAAAATAAGTCTTCGATGAGTTTTTAAAGGATGTATGTCCCTCACCGTAACTTATTCTTGGAATGCAATACAAATTCCTTTTGTTCTCCGCGTGGTAACTGGTAACTGTTGCTTGAAAGATTGAGGATTCATTATTTCCTCCCGTAACTAATTTCTTTGGGTGAATTTTGATCTTCCTTACTTTTACAAAAGAAATTAATTTGCTTGAAACCTCAGTTTATCATTTGCAAGCTCCTTCATAAAATGGGTCCCACCAATTTCCTATATATATATATATTGAAAATGCACCAATATGCATATTCTACAAATATCTAGTCTCTAGGATTTTGATAGAAGACTGTTCGTACAAATTTTGTGACCTTCGAAACCACTTTCTTGCTAATCTCCATCTTTTCCTTCACTAATTCCAAATGAAAATTTCAATTGCTTATATATATCTAGTTCTTCAAGCACTGCGTGGCATTGTAGCTTTCAAAGGTGAAGTAGAAGTGTCATTAACAAATTATTATGCAATTATACTTTGGTATTGGCAAGGCAATGTTCCATTATCTTTATCCAAGTGTGAAGGATCATATCCCACATCAAAATTGCAAGAAAATCTTCCTGCACAATTTGAATTCTTTGTCTTATTGCAATTAAATGAAACAAAGAATTGACCATTCTTCTCAAAATTTGGATGAAAGGTTAAATCCAATAATCCAAATTCTGCATCAGCAATCAACCAACCACTTAAATCTATAAATGGATTGATTTATTTAAGATCAATTTAATTTGGATGAAAGTTTCTAGTCTTGAAGATTTACTGCACTTGTTTCACTGAAGAGGCACAAAAAATTTGTATGCAACACAAATTTCTTGATTTTGTGTTTTCCCATCAAATAGTATATCTAATCCACATGTAAAATACGTGTAAAAATAGTCTCTACACAATGTTGTATTTGGATGAGCATCCATAGCAGAGTGAATCATCATTTCTTCTACTTGTTTTTGATGAATCCCACAAAGAATTCCCAACTCGGACCAAACATCCCATGGTGAAGCTCCAAAAGGAATATATTGCCCCCCAATAGTGAACCAAATTTCTTTATCCAACTTTGCATGAACCACCTCTATATACAAAGATCCCACAAGCAATGGAGGTGGTACAACTTTTTTTTATAAAGCTGCAACACCCACACTAATGCTACTTACACTAGATTTATCATATATGCAAACATGGGAGGTTACTGGACTTGTCCCATTTGGAAATTCTAAAGGAAATTATTTTTGGTCCAGCAAATAGTCCTTATACAAAGGAGGAATTGGAAATGCAAATGACAAGCCTAGATAGAAAAAAGTATAAATTCCCTTGTCTGTGAGCATAAACAACTATAAATGTAACTAATGTATTAGGTTCCCTAATGAAATAATTTGCATAGTGCATTTGAAGTCTCTGCACATCAAATACTTCAATAAGACACAACCATTGTTTGAAGTTCTCGTGAGTGCACACTATTGCTTCAAAGCCATTCATTCATTTTGTGTATACAATGTCAGCCCCTTATCTAATTCTCACAACCACTTGGGAGATTGATTCTCAGATTTTAATTAACAATGAAACCAATAAACCTTCCTATACCATTTTCTTGGAAGCATGCGTATCTCCATCATCTGCATTGCCATCCTCATCAACAATCCCCTCAATGTTTTTTGTAGCACATTAAGTCTAGATCAAACACCTCTACTTTCTGAGATATCTTTCATTTCTGCCTACTCTGTATGGCCCTTGAAAATTCCAGAATAGCCTCTTTTTACTAAAATCTTGTATAGTGGAGACCCGCTTTTTCTTGCTCAAAGATAATTTCCTTTGATTGGAGACTGGTTGCCTCATGACCTTGGGCCTCTTCAACCATTTGAATGGCCTTGAAAATTGTTGGCATGGATCTACCTGTTGTAGCTTCTATCCTTATCTTTGCTTTCACATGATTTTGATTTGTATAACCTCTATTCAATGCTAGCCCCTCTTGGGTTAATGCAACCTGCCTTAGACACTTGTAGTACATTAATGGACTGAATAAAGCACATTTCTTTATCATGACAAAGTTTTTTTGATAGTAGTCCTCCTTTAGTATGATGCATTTTGCTAACACACATAGTATTTTCAAAATTTTAATTTGTACAAGATAAATTGTATCAGACAACATGGAATTCTCACTTGCTCTTGTGTCACAATAAGTACATTCTTCATTTGAAGCCTTTGCACATAAGGTTTGAGATTCCGTAATGAGTTCACAATCAATAATGGCTATCCTAACGACAATCCACTGTCAATTTATGTACATTCACAAATTTGAAGATTAAAAACTATGAGCATTTCACTTGGAGAAATTTAAGAATTGCAATCCTTCCTTTTTGTATATCCTTCCCGGGCTTTAGATCCTCATGAGTAATCCTGTTGGAATTTAAAAACTCCATGGCTTGTGCAATAAGAAAAACTTATTGCAACCTAAAGATATATTTGACTGGGGTGTAAATTCATTGTGTACTTCCGTAAAGATATGCTTGAAAGAATTTCAGTGCCCATCACATTGAATGGATCTTTACATGCTCCAATGAGATTGAAAGGTTCTTGTGTTGTACTCTAGACATCATTGTAACTTCTCTTTGGTATGGTGCAGGCTCAAAGGATGCTGACAAGAGGAGTCGGGGGCATTGAGAGTTCCCGAACTATGGAGTCGGGCGTCTTTGAAGTTAGGAAACTTTTAAATCTCTTGACAATGAAGAGTCAGGAAATTGGCATAATTATAACTCTTGAACTCATGGTTGGAACTGTAACGAGTTCTAGAACCAACGAAATTCCTGACAACACAAAGCAGTATACAAAATTTTTGACTTTTACAAAGTCATCTACCTTTAAAACATTTAACTTAAAAATTGGGCATATTGTGCGGAATGAAGTTAGGATCAAACCCATGGAAGGAATTTCAAATTAGATTTTCAAACTAACTATTTTGTAATCTTGCAGGTTCAGGGATATACAAGAGGAATCCACTAAAATTTAAAAATTTTGAATGTTCAAATTGGGGGATAAAACTTGGTAAGTTTGAAATTGTTTTAAATGAAATATTAGATCATTTGAAATATGTTAGAGGTATTTTATAATAGTTAAAGGAAGAGAAGTTGTTGGATAACTTTAAGAACTTGAAACTTATGGTAGAGAAGTCACAAACAAGCACCAAAAGACACAAAGAGCATGCTGATGGAGAAGACATGAATTTAAAGGGGAAGACTTGATTTTAGCTCATCAATGTCAAAAGGAGAGGTTTCCAAAAGGAAAAAGTGGACAAGATGGGAGTATTTCAGATTTATTTGACACAACATGAAGGGTAAAAAATTACATGAAAAGAAGAATAAGGAGATTGATCAAATGACGAATTCAAAGACAATCAAGAAGACACCAACACATAAAACAAGGAGTATTTGAAAAAATGGAAAAAGAGGAATATGGGAGGGACAACATGGGTTTGGAAACCCAAAATCAAATGAATGTTCATGAGTCTACACTCATGAAACATTCTTTCTTACCCTGGGTGTTTGATGCAGGAGCATCAGGGGTGAAGTGCAATCCTACAAAACCAAAAAAAAATATTTTATTTTATTTTTCCTTTTCTCAATTTTGGTGTGTTGTTGGTCTTGTAGGCATGAAATAATTCTTCTTCTCCCTTCCTTCAGCTATTTCACTTTTGTTTGGCATGAGCTTTGGATGAATTATTTATGTATTTAATGTAAATTCAAATTACATCTTGGAAACACATCAAAGATTATTTTTTTTATTACTTTGTAACTCCCAGGATTAAATTAAAGAATTGGAATAAATATTTTCCAATGGTGTTTGGTGGTTGGGAGTGGAGGTGCAAGAAGGAGCTAGTGGATGTCAATTTGGGAAAAGATTTAAATTTTTTCCAGGAAAAATAATCAAGGAGGTGAAATGCATGATACCCACACTCAGGAAGGAGTAAAGAAGATTCTGGAGGTTTTGACTGGCATTCTGGGGAAAAGGAAGATTGTATGGGTCATGACTATGAGACCCAACTTCAGTAAAAATGACATAATTTCCTTATATGGTAACGAAATTGAGATTTTCAAAATGATCCAAAAATTTGAGGAGGTTCACAAAACCCATATCATTTTAAAAGATTCGTGATAATCAAGGTGAAGTGAAGGAAAGAAAGCAATGGGTTTGTGGTGAAGCTTTGCAAATTTGATTCTTAATCTTGCCTATAGAAGATTATTGTTACAGTTGAAGCTTTGTTAATGGATAGCATGTTAAGTCTTGATAATGTTGTAAACTTTCAGTATTTTATTTGAATATAAATGAAATAATTTTGTGCTGGAGATTTTATTTAAATATTGTTTTAAGTGTTGATTTTACGAAGGATGCAACAATTGACAAACCTTTTTGGTTTCTCAATTGTTGACTACATCAAGTAATTAGAGCTATATCTTTTTCCTGGACTGATGGTGGCTACCTCTTAGTGGGAGTAGGTAGTGGATGTTGTAGAAAGGGGGAGCCTATAAGTTGTATGCTTTGTGCACCTTAGGGGTAGAGCTTGTGCCCTAAGGGGAAGAAATTGAAGGAGAGAGAAAGTTATCCTTTTTCCTTGATGTCAAAGGGGGAGAACCGTGCATGTCAGATTGGTTTTTCCATCAATACTAAAGGGGGAAATTGTTATAGTCTAGTTTTCATTGATTCCAAAAGTATGTTTGAGTTTGTTGTAGATTGATAAGTTTGGTTGTCAATGTTGTCAAAAGTGAGTTGTTGTCTAGTTGATTGGTTGTCAATGTCCCTGAGAGATGCTCTTTATTTCTTCACTAGTGATGGTGTGATTCTTATTTTGGAAGATAGTTCAATGTTATGTCAAATAATGTGTGGTCCATGTTTCATTTCATTTATGTTAAAATAAATGCGTTTTGGAAGTGACAGTTTGAAGGAAGTGTTGTTTTTGTGAGGGTGCTTACAATGGTGCAAAGTATGGCTCTGCATTCCTCCATGTTTGTAAATATGGTTGTGTAGTTTAGAAGTTAAGTTCAATATGTTGTGAAGGTGATATATCCAAAGATTCATATCATTTGTGATTCCATAAAGAAAGTTATAAGTTTTCAAAGAGAAATTGCAATCATCAAAAGATAAAGGAAAAAGTAGAATTGTAGTCATCGAAAAGGATTGAGCTTCATTGTTAGATTTAGATAGTATAAGGACTACCATGCTGTAATATTTTCTAAGTTTGTTCTCATTTTAGGGAGTAGTTGCTTCCTGCGGTTGTAGCCATAAAAAAAGTCTGCAGGGACTTGCAACTTCCTTGGGAGTGATCCTAAAACCTTTCTACAAGGAGTAGTAGCTTCCTTGGGTTGTAGCCCTAAAACAAAGTTGTAACTGTTATTCATTTATGAGGATGGATTAGGACAGTAGCTCCTAGTAGCTTTTTCTCACTGTGGTTTTTCCTTTGTGGGGTTTTCCACATATATCCAATGGTGTGTGGTGTTATGCATTATGTTCATCTTTCATGTTTCTACTTGTGTTGTGAAGTTTAAGTTTCAATTTTCTCTAGAGGGTTTGAGATTTGATAGAATATTGATTCACCCCCCTCTCAGTATTTTGGTGTATGTTCAACAAATTTATTTGGAGAAACCCTTGTTGGAGAAACTCCACCAAGAAGAGTGTAGTGCCCCTCAGTTGTCCTTTGTTTGGACAACTTCTTAGACTATATATAGACCTTATGATACTATTTTCTAGACTTCAGGATACTGTTGATGACATTATGATGCTTAGTTTGATGATATTTGATGATATTGTGATATTTGATATTTCTTACTTATATCATGGTTAATAGTTTAGTTAATTGCTTATGTGAGTTGTCATGGATATGATGTTATGTGTTTGTTGGATATATGCATTATCATGTTTCGATATCAATTATTATGTATTGGTGAAGGGGAATAGGATCACATCACTCACTTGCGAGTGCCCTGCTACGCTGCGACTTTCCCTTCATAGTGTGACTGACTATTTTTCCTTATGCACATGTTTGACCATATGTTTTGTTGTAGGTTGCAGGTACAGGGTATCGACTCCACCTGATTATTAGGTTTGAGCGTGCCAAATCCCAATGGATTTGCTGTTTCAAAGGTAGCACCAGGTCCTCCACATTGAGACAATGCCCTCATCAAGGATGGATATTTGTGTGTGTCACACTTAGTCGGTAAGGCCTATTCATTTGGTTCATCTTCGTTGTTGTTGTTTTCTCTCATTTTTCTTTTGCTTGATAATTGTTTTACTAATTATTGAGTCATGTTTGTGACTTGTGTTTTGTTTGATTATTTCATTAAATTTAAATTGCCAAAATTGAAGGCTTTGACTAATGAAAATAAAATTCTTATTAAATTAAAAGAATAAAATTAAAACAAATATTGTGAAGGTATTTAATAAATTAAGAATTATTGTTAAAATGAAATATTTAAATATAAATTAATACAAATGTGTTTATACAAACAACAAACAAACTTTTTGAGAAATTTAAAATAATAAAGTAATAAATTAATGGTTTATTGTGTGTAAATTGTAAGATGGGGTTAAATTTATAAAGAGAAAATAAATCAAGTAAAAATTAGTAAGTGGGAGGAGGATAAAAGAAAAAAAATTAATTAGTTTTAGGAGTGGAATGCAATTACAGGAAAAGAATAAATAAAAAGGAGTGGAGTTAACTGTAGAGGGGTAATTGGAGTATTTTTCTCCGGAACAAAAAATAATTATTGATTCTTGGACATGAACATTCTTTTAGGGGATTTTGGGATTATTATAGGGGAAATGAATTTGGCATTCGGTTACGGGAGTATCTTGTTTCTTGTTCTTCAAATTGTTTTCTCTGGTTTTTTTTTATATCTTCTGGGGGTTTTGGATATTCTAGAATTGGAATTGTGCAGAAGTGTTGGGGATCTTAGAGAACTTGGAGCTACTTGTTAGAGTAATAAGTTATTTCACTTAATTAATCTAATAATATTGGTTAATTAATTAAGTCACTTATCACTTTAGTTACTTAAGCTAAACTTAGGCTTGGAAAATTCATAACTTTTGACCACAAAGTCCATTTTTGGAAAAAGAAATATCGTTGGAAAGCTAATTCAGTCCTCTACACAAATTTGAGGTTATTTTTCATCATTGAGGTAGATGTGAACATTGATTTGTGCATGTACTAGGTTTGCATTTTCTCTTTAATTTATGCATGTTTAGTATGTTCTTCTTTTACAATCATGGGGTATTGTAATAAATGAACTTATATAAAGTTCCATTAGGAGGGATTCTTGCATAATAAATTGATTAGAGTGTAATTGCATTGCATGCACTTTGATCTCATCTTCATATTGATGACAACTTGTATGAGTTGTATATGGATTATGTAGTTTCTTTTGGCCACATCTTGCTCATAGCTTGACACATTTTGGTTCACATCGGTTCACATCTCAGATTGAGAGCCTATGCTTAATTATCCTGAATCACATTAGATTCACATCAGGTCACATCTCAGTTTGAGGGCCATTCATTTTATGGTTAATTTTCCAAAATCTTCATGGTAGTTGCTCCTATGGATCGGTTTTAGTCACAGTTTGGCATTGGCATCAAGATACACAACGCTTCTAGATTCTTTCATCATATCATTCCCTCTTATGGGGGGCATCATTTATACATATAATATTGCTTCATAGATTCCAAAGTTGTTCTAGTTTGTGAGATTTTCAGTCTTCCATGGCATTGGGTTTGCTGTTGCATTATCATGATTCCACCTAAGTCCTTCAGTGACTCTCATATGGTTTCTTGTAAATAGAGGTATCTTTCCTTGCTTGCTAGATTTAGGATTCCAGTGTTACTCCACCAATTTTTTTCCAGTTCTTCTTTGTACCAGGTCATCTCATTGAGGGGGGTTTTGTTCCACTGGTTTTTCTCCTCTTTCTTATTCATTGCATTTGTACATGGTTACCTGATCAGGCTTTGTTATCAGGACTCATCTTTGCTTTCATGCATCTTTTCTCTAGTGTTTTAGCTACTTCCTAAGTTCATCTTAAGGGGGGGTGTTAGAGTAATAAGTTATTTCACTTAATCTAATCTAATCATATTGGTTAATTAATTAAGTCACTTATCACTTTAGTTACTTAAGCTAAACTTAGGCACATTAATAATTATTTATTTTTAATTATTAAGTGTGCACACTAGGGTTTCCTTTTAGGGTTATGCATACATTGCTTTTATAAAGAAATTCATCTCTTGTAATTTCTCAATTCTTGAATATTATTCATTTGCACATCTTCATGCATATTGCTCTACTTTTTCTATTTTTCTCTTGTGGAAGGCATTTTTTGGTTTGCATTTCAGATCTTGGTTTCTAACACTACTGTTTGGAATTCAGGTCAGCATCAACCCTCTGCTCATCTAAGTGAATTAATAAAGGTTCCTTTTTCTTGAATCTCCCTCTCTGTTTTGAAATAAATGATTGAATTGGTTGTTGCTTGAAATGAAACAACTTCTTATAAATTTTTAAGTGTGCTTTCTTTGTAAATTCTACTATTTTACCTACTATTGTTGTATACACTTGTTTTCCATTTAGATTACCTTATTATAGCCACGATCTAAATCTCTTTAGGGTATACATTATCACTGGTGACTCCATCGACATTGAAATTTACATCTTATAAACTATTAAAATATATTAGTTTTCTTGGTTAATGCCATACAATCTGAAGAAGTTTACTATTTTCTCTGTGTTTGGGTCACTGCCTCTCTTCTAGCTGGGTCAAGTTTATTATTACCAACTTTCTGTTTCCTGACATATTTTCATCAATACATATTGAATGCGTTAATCTGAGAATTTTGTTGAAGTTAGTAATCCTTCTACATGTAGATTTCAAATTGTATTAGTCATAGGGAACATAGTCACAATTTTATTTCATTGGAACCAAATGTTGTTGCCAACTGATGTGGTTTTATGTAGTTCTCCTCCATTAGCGCCATGTAAAGTATAGTATGGTATCGACTGTAGATAAGCTCTATTGTTTCATGTCAAGTTGAACTGCTAGACTAGTTATATGTTTATCTTCACCTCTATCCTCATCATCCGGTTAAGCAAAGCTTAACGCTCTTACATCTCCAACCAAGTATCATACACTTTAAGTTGTAGTTAATTTACATCAAGTTTCATCTTAAGGAATGGATGAATGATAGCATGTAATCCTATGCATTTTTGTGGTATGTATTGCATTTGGTAGTTTGTATTGTATTTGGTAGTTTGCATTCGAACCATCTCAATGTGGAGGGAGCTTGACTCATGTATCTTCTCTAATGCTGGTAACGAGTAGATTATTTAATATTTCCTTGGTCCGCACAAAGTTTCATGCCTTTTCCAATTACCTCCATCTAGTTAGGATGACTAGTTGACTCAACTTTGTTTTATTTTTGATAATTCTTTTGGTTGCAATCACTGGCAGTCGTTAGTTTTTAACTCAGTTAATTAGAGATAACCAGAGTTTTAATTTTATTCTTGGTAAAGTTTATGATCTTGCATCGAGCCTCTTACCTATAATTTCACGCTTATATTGAACACTAGAATATTCATTTTTTCTCTATGTTAGTCAATTAAGCATAGATTGTTGTGGTAATCTGTAGGTATATTTTTCCTTATGATTTGCATTAATCCTCATTCAAATTGCCTTTTTTTCATTGTGTAGAGTATATTGTTTCTTGTATATTCTTTGAGAACGATGTTATACTGCATTGATTATTTTCATATATAAATACATATATACATATATATTTGTATGAGTATATATATATATATTTGTATGTATGTTTGTATATTTATATATGATTAGATATGTGTTCATATTATCGTTAGCATTTAAATAGCATTTTGACCTTAAATATATGTACATGTATTTATATATCTATATAAATAAATATATATCTAAATGAATGGAATTAAATTACCAAGGAAAGAATAAATTAATTACATTTCATTATAGGATGTATAGGAAAGGAAATTTAGAAATGGCGAGTTTATAGAAGGATTGTTGTTTTGTTATTAAAGTAAACAAAATATTAGTCTATCTGGATATGGATTATCTCTTGTAAAGATGAATATTTAGAATACTTGTGATTGTTATCATGAATGATATGTTTGCTTGAGTGGGTTGATTTTTGTATTGAGATTGTGAATTGGTTGATTGTTTCGTTGTCGTGGTGTTGATTTTGTATAAGATGTATATTAGCCAAATTATAAGATTGACCAAATTATTAGTGGTTGGGTATCTTGTGAGGAGAAAATTGAGGTCTCCCTTAGATGTTGTTGGAAGATTTTACTATTGGAATTTGTGGTTGTTTTGGTACTGAGTTGTTTCTGTTAGTTCTAATTGAGTTGAAGGTCACTTGTACTCGTTATTTTGTACTTGTTGAATCGTAAATTTTGGATTGAAAAATAATTCATTGTGGTTAAGATTGTTATAGTTATAATTAGGTAAGCAAAAATTTAGAAAATAGTATACATTGAAAGGAAGTACCATGGTTTCGATGATTAAACGGATAACAAGAAAAGAGTACCTCGTAACCCAATTTAGAATCTACTTTTCTATTTTGTTGTGGATTGTTGATGTGTATCTAGTGAATGGGTGTGATTTAGAATTGAATTGGAGGTTTTTTTCATTATCATGTTATTTGTGAAGTGACACTTAGAGTCTTCCAGAGGCTAGGAAGAAATGTTCTCTTGATGGGAGTTTTTCTTAACCATGGTTTTGGGAATTCTATTTGATTGTGTATATGATTGTTGTTAGCCTTGCTCAATGTATTCATCTATATGATTGGAACTTTCAAAACTTGTGAGCGGTAAGGGATTATGCCTCGCTGTGTGATCTTGTTTGAGTTTGTGTTCTGCAAGTGGCAATGTTCCTTGGTTTTATTTGGTTTCCTAGTTGTCAGTAGGGGAGTGGCTCTCAGTGGGGGTACAACACACAAAGGGGTGCTAGGGTAACTAACTGAGAGTTTAATCAAGTGATAACCTAAAAATAATTAGGGGGTTTGGGTAGTTCTCACATTAAATAAAGATAACATATGACTCTCTCATGGCTCAAGCACTTGTTTAGGCTTGAGGTGAGACGAGAAGGCTTGGAATGGCAAGGTCAACTGCCTGGTCCAACTGGAAGGTATGTTGAACCCACATAGTTTTTATGGGGGTCCAGCGGCTGGTAGAGGTAGCCAGGGTAACCCAAGATGGGGGTCCAATAGCCTAAGATGGTTACGCTAGGGTAACCCATAACTAATTATGCGATGAAACTTATCCTACAATAACTTAGTATCCTCTTGATGTTTGTCTCTTTAATGTGGTATGCCTCTGGAAGTGGTTTCCTTTCGTTTAATGTTGTTTTGTACTTGATCATTGTTGTTTTGTTATCCTTGTGTAGTTTGTTGTCTTTGTCTGACAGTGATGGTGGGACCCTTTGTTGTCTCCTAGTATGGGGGTGGACCTTCAGGTTCCACATGGTTGGATGGAACGTGCTTCATTCTCCATTGGGTTCCCTTTCCTTGCATGTGTTGTGGTGACTTCTCTTGTTCTGTAGACTTCGACATTGTATCGACACTTGGGATTTATTACCCTTGCATTTGTATTGTATCACAATTGATGTATCTTGTAGCTTGTTTGATGTACACTCCTCTCTTATAACAAGGAGATATTACTATTCAGAATGTAAATGTAATGATGTTTATTGATGTAAACTCTAATATGTGATGGAATCATGTATTCAATGTTATTGTATATGTAAAGTGAAATAGATGAAATCAGTTAATTTTTTTGTGTTCATATTATGGTTGAATCTCATGGATTACTTGATTATATGTAATGTGTAGACGATATTTTTAGTTGATGTTAGAATTGGTTATTATAATGTTTTATGGTTTTTGTTAATTTAGATAATGGGAAGTACGTAATGCAGTCGTGAACCTTAGAGGACATAGGACAGTATGTAAGTTGATGTTCATTTACAATCATGTAACAATACACCAAAAAAAAATTGTTTTTTTTTCTGTTGTTAGTGTGTTGTCCTCTAGGGTTCGTGGTGGGGCATTACAAAGAGAGGCCAAGTATGCATTATTTTCAAATAAATGTGATTAAAACATATTCACTTTGATTCTCTTCTTTTCCACCAACATGGAAGAACCTATGTACCCATGAACAACTTATTTATGTGTCAACCTATCCTTGTTCTTGTAAAGTAACACTCAATTTAATTGTTCCTCTTATTTCTACATCCAAGGAGTTGATTATATCGACTTGTAAAGAGGTCTTAAATGTCAAAAATGGCACCAAAAGATGAATCTTTTGTTGAATGCACAAAAAAACTGAGAGGAGGGTGAATCAGTTGTACCTTAAAACTTCAAAACCCTCACAAACATTTAGATCCATATTCATTCAATTAACCCTTTAATATGTTATGATGATTTAGCATGAAAAGAAAATAACATAAACTTAATCAAATCAACACCATGCACAAGAGAACACCATATTTACATGGAAAACCCAAGATGGGAAAAGCCACAATGAGGATTAGCTCACAATATAAAGTAATTACAACACCAAATACAATAGGGATCACTTTTGGAGAGTTGGCTACCCAAAGAAAGAAGGGCTCACTACCAAAGGCTCACTTCCAAAATAGAAAAGAAGATAAATAAGAGTATTACATAGAGAAATCAATCTCAATGCAACAGAGAAATCCACCAAACTATCACCAACACCTTTGTAGCTTGACTACAGAATTGTAGACACCTTCTACTCACTACATCCAACAATCTAACACATGAAAGCTCATGCCCCACTTCTCAAATTCATACTCTAACACTCTACAATTTACATCATTCTTATCTATCTTCACATCCCTCAACAACTCAACTCATATTTATATCATCTTCAACCTTGAAAACATTCTCCAAGGTCAACTATGCACCTCAATTATGTAATTTTTCAAATTAGGTCGGCACCAAAATATTCCCATGATAGAAAGGAATAAAGGTGGACCACAACACACCTTAACTAGGACCTAAATTCATTCATATGAGCGACACCACATTTTCAAAAATTTTGCAAGTAGTGTAAACACCCAAGGTTGGTCGTTACCCGTGTAAACACCATTAAAATTTTAAGTACATGCTTCCTTTGATCCAACGACTTGTGAACAAAAAATGTCACCTAAATACAATTTGGAATATTCCACAAACATCTTGAAATCCAACAAACTCCTTCACCAAAACTTTCTCCTAAAGAATGTACACACCCAATACACTCAAACAACTTTGCCACACATCGTAAATAAAAAAACTGACTTCTAAAGCAGCAAACCTCGAACAAATTTAATTGAAGAAATATACGAACACTATCAACATGCGTTCAGATCTAGAAGACCTAAAACAAAACTACAGAGAAACATGGAGCAAAAAAAATTTCTCCCAAAAACATCTGTAATACACATTTCACACACTGATGAACACAACTTCTTCTGCTCAATGATCCAACACACCAAATTCTGAACACAACATATTTGAACACCTCTAATCAACATATCCAAAACACATAAGTAGATCTTCAACCTAGAAGAAATACAGAGAAACACCAAAACACTTCTACAACCCAGAACAACACTACACACATTGTTTCATCTTTTTATTCAATTTTATTAAAAGTACTTAGAAACTAAGCACCAAACACACATCCACATCACCTTCAGTACTTACTCAACCATACATCCATATATATAAGCTTATCAAAGAAACACTATAGGTTTACACTAGTAGCTTACTAATGACAACATAATGCAACTAATCAAAGCATCATTAACACAAACAAAATGGACAATACCAACTACTAAACATACTCTTGCAAAAATGATGCAAAGGATCTACCAAACACCAACAACTTCAATGGTACTTCTAACCCACTCTCTAATGGAGAAGATAAAATTAAACAACCATCATTGATGCACTTAAATTTTCATCAAAATCTCATACAATTTCACTTGAAACTTCAAGGCTACCAACAAGCCAACTCACCACATCAGTATTACACACCTTTATCTTTAACTCAAAATCTAATTAGAGAAACTGAATCAATCAGATCTTTCCCTATTCATCAATTTACCTTCAAAATAACTTACTTCTCATGGAAAAATAACAAAAAATCATGCATACTAATTTCTAAACTATCATCAGACTCCCAAGACTTTGTTATCGTCACATTTTGATTGTAATAAACTAGTACACACACTTACCAATACTGATCCATCAAATCTTCTATCTTTTATAGTCAAAACACCATTCTTGCACATTGAAATCACATAGCCAAATCACCAAAACAACAAATTATACCCTCTAAACTTTTCCAAAGCTAAGAAACATCTTTGACACTATTTTTTAGGCCATTTCAAAAAAATTTCAGTCCCTCAAATTCCTATTTCCTTAGATCCTCAACTTCTTATAGTCAAAGCCCTAAATTGATAGTGGCATTGCAACATGCCCTAAACAGGTATACCATCAATCACACTTAGCTTCCCTTCAGGAAATGGACATTATTAGGGACCCAATATTGCATTTGTAAACATACTTCAATAATAGATCAACTTGTTTTGGAAGATAGCACAAAAAAATTGACTATCCATGCCTAATTGCTTCAAATTAGGTCATATTTTCAAAGCAAACACCATCTATTCAACTCCAAATCACTAAATTCACATAAAAGGTCTTTTAACAAGTTGAAAAACACACAAATCATCAAAATTTAATGAAGGAAACGTCCACCAATACAAACAAATAGTAAACCCTTGTCTAAAAACCTTAACAATGTCCAAGAAGTGAGGGTTTGTAGAGAAATTACATTCCATGCCTCCAAATGCTCTACCACAGCCTCAAACATGTTTAAATATGTCTGCATAAGTAGTCTAAGCCTTCCTCAACCCTTGAATACTTCATTTTCTTCAAAACACCACTTGGAGCCATCTTTGTTCTTAACAAAACTCAAGGAATTTAACTGGAACAACATCTGAACTTTGCAATCATACCTTTTTCTACCCTGCCGAAATACACATAATGAAAAAGGACTCAAAATTTTTCCATTCAATGAATTTACAATGCTTTCATTGATGGAATGGTTGCAAACACTTTTTGTTGGCAAGAGACACTGTACAAGTCATCTGGTGTTGTCATTGATGGCAACACTTAGTGAAAAATGACTAAGTGTCGGATCAGTACCAACATGAATTACACTACCAACCTTCAAAACTTCAAAACACAACTCCCCCTAAGATGATTAAAGCATTTTTCAATGTCCCACTCTCCCCCTTTGACATCAATAGCAAAGGTAGGAATCTGCATACCAAAATTCAAACAAAATTGCTATGAACAAACTGCTATTTGGGGTTATTTCAAGAACTTTCAGTATGAGATGCAAGCTAGGGAAAGGATTCCTACTTCTATTGTTGAGAAGTATAAGGTCACAATTTGCTTCATGGTTGATATTGATCAATTTTTGATGGAAGCTACTGATCCTAGAACATTGTGGATAATTCCTATGGGTTATGAGGTTGAGGAACACATTTTGGAGCTATATGCTCAACCCCTGTTGAGTAAAATTTGGGATCTGACATAAGAGAGGTTTGGTACCTTTGAGGAAAAGGATATGCAAGTGCATAATCAATTTAAGAAACCTATGATAATCTAGAGATTAAGAAAAGAAGTGGAAGCTTTTGTAGAAAGCATGGGTATATCAACTGAAGTTGTAAGGGAAGCTAGGAGGAAAAGAGAACAAGTTGAAGTAGGAGAGCCAAGTAGAACTGAGTCTGCTAGTCCCGCAACATCCTTTGCTAGATCTAGATCCACAAGGAGCTTTTCTCTCTCATCCAGTCTTGAAAATAAGTCAAGTCTTGTGAAATCCCAAGTCAAAACATCCATTAGAGAAGAAAAGAGGAAGAAGGACAAGAGCACAAGAGTCTATGTTGTTGTTTCTGAAGATTAAGAAACTAAATATGATGAGGAGGTAAGAGAAATTAAGCATAAGGGCTCAAAGGAAACAAAATTCACTAAGGAAAATCCCTCTGGTGAAGAGAAAGAAAAGAAAAAGACGAAAATTGACAAACCAGGTATGTCTGTAGAAGAAGTTGAGAAAGCCTTGATTAAGGATGGTAATCTTAGACCACTTTGTGAATGGTATGACATCTTTGATAGTGTTGGTCAAAGAATTCTTGAGGAAGGCACAATAAAGTATTTGAATAATTTCAATATGACTCTCGTTGAAATAATGTTTGAGTTGCCTAAAGGGCTATATTAAGTTTTAGAAAGGAGGAAAGTGAATGCAAGAACTAAAGAAGAGAAAATGAGAGAATGAATACTTGTTGATCTGTGTCTGGTGATGTCTACAAAAGAGATGAAGAATATTCTCAATGAAGCAAAAAGGGATTTTAAGAACAAAACAAGGGTGAACAAGCTGATGATTGGGCTAACTGAAGAGGTGGAAAAGGATAATGAGAAAATCCTTAAGGAAATTTTGTTGAAGAAAAAATACAATGTTGTTTCTGAAGAAGTGCATGTTGAAATTTCTCCTTCTAGTCCTATAAATGAAGAAGATACATTTGAGGATGAATCCTCTAGATATACATGATTCTAAAATTCCTATGGAGACTGAAGCTCCTAAAGTTGTGTTTGTTGATGAAGTTGAGATTCCTAAAGCCTAGGAAGAATCAGTGACTAAAGAAAAGAAGGTTGAGGAAAAAGAAGTTCTTGTGGAAGCAAGAGACACTACAAAGGTAGTGAAGGAGTTTTTGGAAGAGCAACAAGAGGATTTTGATCTTGAATTGATTAAAGGTCCTATCAATTTGGCTACTTTATCTCCCATTGAGAAACTAAAAGTTGCATCATTTTCTCAAGCCAACACAAGGGAAGAGATTTTTAAATCTCATATTGAAGATAGTAGTGTGGATCAAATCACTGACTAGGGTTTCCATCAATGACAGCACCATATGACATGTGCAGTGTCTCTTGCTAACAAGGACTTATTCCAACATGAGATAACACTACTCAATGCTTTCCTTTACAAGGTTTAAATATATGTTCCAAAATAGTTAAACCAACTTCCCCCTCATCTTCAATGGCCAACCTTTCCCTTTTCCCTCTTGAATCTTCACATTCTTGTCTTCGTTTGCAATTTTTTCAACTTTTACATCTTTTTTGTATTTTTACACTTTTCCCTATTTGACAACTTTGCATTTTTTGCAAGTTTTACATTTTCCTTCATTTTAACCTCCTAGAGACCTATTGATAACTCAATTACATTGGTATTGAACCTTACATGACTCTTTTACACACTTTTACATTTGAAAATTCAATTTTTACAAATTTTCCTTTTGGAGGCATTCAGTGAATAGGGTGTTCCTGCACCAAAAAATCTTCTTCTCATACAATTGACATCAATGAAAACACAAGCTTGTTGACATCAATGACAACACCAACTTCTCATACTTCCAACAATCTCCCCCTTTGTCATTGATGACAACACATGATATGAAAAAATATCAACAAAAAACAGAACAAATCTACTCCATACCTATATCCTTTTCTCTTTTCTCATTACTCACTCTCTCCTTTTCAAATTATATTTTTCACATGCTCTTCATTCTCCTAGATATATTATTCTCCCCCCCTTTCTCAATTGACAACTGAACATTTTTCACATGATTTTATCTCCCCCTTTGACATCAATGGTAAATGACAAAAGATTTGTATTACTTATGTTTCTCGTTTGACATCAATCAAACTTCTCACAACTTCTCTACAACTAACTTTTCTTTATTGCTCAGTAAACTCCCCCTTAGGAGCACACAACATACTGCACCAATCAACAACCACTGAATAATGAAAACACTTACTCCTCCTAATTGCAACAACCAACAATGGAACTACCTACTCCCCTTGAGAGGTAGCCACCAACATTAGTCCAAACCAAAGAATGAATCTTGAAATCCACTAGGCTGATGCATTTCTTTATGCATCTAGTTCAAAGAAGGAGGAGAAATGACCCCCACATTTTCTCAAAGATACTCAAAAGTATCCTTAGAAAGAGCCTTAGTGAATATATCAACAACCCAATCCTTTGTAGGCACATACCAAAGATTCACTTCATTCTCTACAACCTTCTCTCTCAAAAAGTGATATCGGATTGAGATATGTTTTTTCCTTGAATGCATTACAAGATCCTTTGAAATATTGATAACACTTGTATTATCATAGAAGATAGAAATTGGTTCATCATATACCACCCTGATGTCCTTGAATTTTTCCTCATCCACAACACCTATCTGCAACAAGATGTTGTTGCAATGTATTCTACCTCTGAAGTAGATAAAGACATTGAATCTTGTTTCTTGTTCAACCATGACACCAACCTGCATCCAAGAAAGAATGCATCACTACTTGTACTTTTTTTATCATCCACACAACTATCCCAATCTACATCTGTGTAAGCACTTAGAGTAAAATTAGTATCCTTTAGATACCACAAGCCATAATCCAGAGCACCCTTCAAGTATTTGAATATCCTCTTCACTGCTACATGTGACTCTCTAGGATCTTCTTGAAATCTAGCCACAAGAAAAACTACATGCATGATATCCAGTCTTGTAGCAGTTAGATAGAGCAGTCCTCCAATAATTGATTTATACTGCTTTGATCAACCTTAGGAGATTCATCATTCTTTCTCATCTTGCAACCAGTAACCATAGGAGTACACACCGGTTTAGAATCTTCCATTCCAAAATCTTTCAAAAATTTCTTGATATACTTTAATTGTGAAATGAAAATACCTTTATTTTTCTGATATATTTGTAGTCCAAGGAAGAAATTCATCTCCCCAAACATAAACATTTCAAACTTTTTTTGCATCTCGTTTGCAAAATTCTTACGCATAGCTTCATTGCCTCCAAAGATCATGTCATCAACATATACAACCACAATCAAGATTTGATATTTTTAAACTTTAAAGTAAAGATTGCTATCTGCAGTACCTTTATTGAATCCTTGCTATATCAAGTACTTATCCAACATTGCATACCAAGCTTTGGGAGCTTGCTTCAATCTATACAATGCCTTCTTCAATATGCAAACCATATTTGGTTTGTTTGATAACTGAAATCCTTCTAGTTATTCTATGTATACCTCTTCTTCCAATTCTCCATTCAATAAAGTAGACTTCTCATCCATTTGATAAATTTTGAAATCCTTATGTGCTGCAAAAGCCAAAAACATCCTAATAGCTTCCATTCTTGCCACTGGAGAAAATGTCTCCTTAAAACCTATTGCTTCAACTTGTGAGTAGCACTTACACACAAGCCTTTCCTTGTTCCTTACCACTTCTCCATTCTCATTCAGTTTGTTTCTAAATACCCACTTAGTTCCAATCACATTTTTGTTTGGTGGTCTTGGAAAAGTTCCCAATTCTGATTCTTCTTGATCTGCAATAGTTCTTCTTCCATAGCCTTGATCCAATTTTCATGCCTCAATCACTGTTTTAGGTTCAACTTTAGAAAGTAAACATATATTACTTGTTCTCCAACAACTTTCCTTCTTGTTAGTATACCTATGCTCTTATCTCCAATGATATATTCTTCAGAATGATTCTTTTGCACATACTTAGAATTTTTAGGAGTCTTTTCCGGAGCTTCTTCCTCTTTAATTATAATTTATTTTTCTTTAACTTTTTATTCTTATCTACAAGAAGGCTCATCTGATTCATATCCATCTATCACCACTAAATTCTTTTATAAATCTTCATCAACCTTGACACTTGCACTCTCAACAATATTTTTCAATCTCTTGTTGTAGCATCAGTAAGCTTTGCTTCTAATAGAATATCCAAGGAAGATACCTTCATCAGACCTTGCATCAAAATTTCCTAAGTTATCTTCATCTCCTTTGATATAACATTTGCTTCCAAACACTTTGAAGTAATTGATAGTAGGGATCCTTCCATACCATAGCTCATAGGGAGTCTTTGTGTTTTTTTCTCTTTCTTGAACTCTATTAAGTATATAAATAGCAGTATGAATTAATTCTCTCCAATAGAATTCCAGTATATTTTCCTCTTTCATCATTTTCCTTGCAGCTTCTTGAACAGTTCTATTCTTTCTTTCAACCACTCCATTTTGCTAAGGAGTCCTAGGGTTAGACAAGTTCCTCTTTATGCCATGATTCTCACAAAATATGTTAAAATCATTGGAGGTGAACTCTCCACCTCTGTAAAACCTCAAACATTTTATTTTCATAGCCATTTCATTCTCAACCATAACTTTAAATGTTTTAAAATTGTCTAAAGCTTTTGATTTTTCTTTGAGAAAAGTAACCCATGTCATTCTAGAATAATCATCAATCAATAGCATGAAATACCTGTCACCTTGAAGATTTATTACTCTTGTAGGACCACAAAGATCTATATGTACCAATTCCAAAGTCTAGTAGTAGATTGTTCTTTTACTTTGAAGCTTCTTCTTACTTACTTTCCAATTTGACAATCCTTGTAGACATCATTGATAGGATTTGTAATCTTTGGCATATCTCTCACAACTCGAATTGAACTGATTCTTACTAGGTTATCAAAATTAATGTGACACATCTTCTTGTTCCATAACCAACTTTCATTAAT
>VDFB02091107.1:0-24547 GCA_007258455.2 Sequoia sempervirens
AAAACAAAAACTTCGGCGTAAACCAAAAATGTAAACCCAGTAATTTATAATAAAGAAAATTCGATTTCCATAATAAATATATTTCGATTTCAAACAATAATTTTTTTTTTAAAAGAATTCACAGTCGTACGGCCGACGGCCGACGCTTAAAATTTAAAGAATTATAAAAGATCCATATAAATTAATATATACATATGAATATATGTATATATATATATATAAAAGAATATATATATATATATATATATTATGTGTATATATTTAATTTGCATAAGTATAATAATCAGAGTGAAAAATATAAAATATCACATAGATCTTTCATAGATCAACATATTGAGACAATTTCAATTATATTTCCCATCCATAACTAAATTATCCTTTCTCCAATCCTTTTTTTTTTTTTTTTTTAAATAGAATGTTTCAGAAAACCTGAGTTTTTTTGTCTTGACAAAAAATTTGTACAGAATAATAACTATGATTCATTTTGTTTTCTAGTCAATAAATTGCCTAGTTTTGGTTTTTCATGAAGTTTTCTATATTACAAAAGTTATTTTTTAATAAAATCTAATTTTCTTTTAGAGAAGCAGACGGAATACATGAGAAAGTCACCAATTAAAACTACAGAGAACTGCAGGTCGATGCAAAATTTGAAGATGCCCTCGAATCCGATTCCAATCCTTAATCCAGAACAAACTCCACAATCCCTGGAGCACTTCAACTTTTCTCTTCTTCTGTGTGTGTGTGAGCCTCCCAAAAATTCATGATTAAATAAAATATATTCCTCATCTCCCCAAAGCTCTCCCCAGAAAAATCCAAGATTAAAAGAAAAATCAATTCTTTAAAACTGGCTTTTTCCCAACTCTCAATTTCTATTGGCTCACACTGTCTTTTTGTTCTTTTATTTGTTTTTATTCCTGTTTTTCAACCTTTTCTTTCTCCTCACATTACATATTTATTTTAAATAAATTACTCACATAATTATCCACCACCAATTTAATTAATTAAAATAATTAAGCATATTTAATATTTAATTAATAATTAAATTGCAATATCAGATTTTCAAAAATAATTAAAATAATTAAATATTTAATTACAATATAATCCAGCATTAAAATAAATAATTTAATTCAAGCGAAGACTAGTCCTTAACTGCAAATGCCCTGTAAAATATAAGGCAAACCGCAACAACACAACCGAGACAATAGCGACAATTACACAACATAGAGCTATACCATAAAATGAGACAACGCCGACATCGCTGGGGACGGGAGGACTTCATACGTCACCTCGTATCAACGCATTTGCTCGGATTGGGTTATTTGGTGCTGCTGCGTATCTACTTGAAGCAGGTGGAATCGAGACTTATACCTGCAATCCTGCATACAAACGGAGTTGTGTACATGTGCATATATACATATATATCAAAGCATTAAATCAAGATACTGCATTGTGAGAAGGAATCACAACATAACAGGGCACTCGCGAATGAGTGATGCTATATTGTCCTTTGTCACACCTATTCTAACAATTATAACATAATCCAGAAATTACATTTTCTAACTAATAATCATCTCATAACATATTAAATTAAAACACTGCATCATCATAATTCAGAAAATCAACTGATATAATCAACCATCATGTCATATAAGGTAATCATGTCCAAAGTGAAATAACAGCATCAACTAGCATCTAACTAACCATATCAACAATAACAGTATCATCATAGTATCATTTAAGCCACATCAACAATAGCAGTATCATGTAGTATAAAGGCATTAGAGCAAAACATAACACCTCGAGTCCAGCCGACTAGGGAGGGTTGTGCATGTATTGAAATACAAATGTCAAAAATTTGTACCTATTCCTTAAAAACATTGAACATACTTTCAAAAACAAAAGCTTCATTTTATAGTTAATTAGGAGTTTGAGATGATTTCAAATGAAAAACATTATTCTTTAAGGCACATATGATATAATATAACTTATGCTATATATTCTCCTATGTTCATTATTTATAGAGAAAGTTATATAAAAAACATAATTTTTTACTTAATATAAAAATTATGAAAAGTGTAATAAAATAATACATTAAAGTTAAATTATATCAACTTTCATGATGTAGATTATTCATAATGATGGTCAATATGTGAGGCAAATGACATTGCTAATAAAAAATTAGTCTAAGAATTTATATAGTACCTTAAAGAATAATTCTCATAAGTAAGAGAGGCATTTTTGGTGGTGTGTTTTGATTTAATTAATACAATTTAATTTCAAAAAGTGCAATGCAATAGCTCATAAAGTTAAAAATTATACAATATTTTATGAGTGGACTATTTAGATTGCATTATGAGCCATAATGATGGTCTTTTAGGTAAGTTAAACAATAATTTATATTCAAAAATCCATTAATCATTACAATGATATTTAATAATTTTTATGATATTTTAAAGAATATTTTCTCTCTCTATATCTTTTATAGTGTTGAATATCTAATCTCTAAATTTATTATTTGGTAAGTAATATTTTTGTCTTATTATTATATTGTAACATGGTGATAATTTCATAATCACATCTTTTTACTTTATGTTTTAGGTCTATTTTGATTAGAGTGTTGTAAATGTAATTATTAGCTTATAATTAGTATATTTATTTGCAAAATTAGTTCACAATATCTCATATCTCAATTCCTTCCATAATTGATCCCAAAACTTCATGACAATCCTTAAACTTGTTGTTCATCACCTTAGATTAAATAAACAAATATAGAAGATTTCAACCTAGGTCACTTGTGTGGTTACAAATCTAATCTCTAAAAAAAAAAAATTAGGTCTTTGTCAACCTTTACACTACTTATTGTGAGCTATCTTAGGACAATTTTATGTTTATTCCTTAATTTAGTTGTTTTTATGAAGAACTCTCATTCACTCACTCAAAAATCATGTTGGAGATCAAAGATATATTAGGGAATATTTATTGACGCTATTAAAGACTCTACATTCACTCCACTCAAAAATCATGTTGGATATAAAGATGTTACTTCCAATTATTTTATATGTAATATATATATATATATATATATATATATATATATATATATAATTTTTAAGTTTTAATTATCTAGAAATGATCTTTATATTTGTATTTTTGAGTACTAAAATAATTTGCTTTAGTAATTCAAATTTTGTATTTCTTTTTACAAAATGAGTTTTTGTTAAATAGAAAATAAAATATTATGGATTTTTTAATCAATTATTGATTAGTTCTAACTATTCTTAAATGTTATTTAATTTAATTATCTTTTTTTATTTTCTAAATATTATAAGTAGTGATAGATATAATATTTTACTCACTATTTTTCAATAAATATGATACTGCATTCTTATGAAAAGATAACTTAATTATATACTTTTAAAATATTATTTTGAAGTGATATTATACAATGTTTTAGGAAAAATGAAAAAATATACTAATAATTCTTTATATTTATTAAGGTTATTTAAATAAATGAAACAATTAAGTATTAATTAATTTAGATAACAGAGTTTGGATTGTTAGCTAAAATAAATATTAGATCAAATATAAATATTAAAATAAATTAAATATGGTACTTAGTTTAAAATTCTATGATATAGGAATGTCACAATGGTTGTCAATAGTTGATTCAAACAAAGATATTAGACTCTATAATCAATTACTTTTGGATAACTTTGAATGAAAAAATGATTTTTGTGTATGTGATCCTAAGCGTGTGTGCAAACCTAATTTAAGATTCACAGATCTAATCTAGAATAATATGTAGTAGATTGGAATTCATTTTTTCTCAATTTTTTCTATCGAAATGTGCATAAGGAAAATTGGTATTTATAATGACCTTTGAATTTTTTAATCATAAGGGTTAATTTCTCCCCATTCCAACTGCCAATAAACTAGCTTTCATCTCTAAGTGAAAGAATCAAGAAAAATATGAAAAATATTCATTATTCTTAAAATGATATATGTAAATGTGCTTTCATCTCTAAGTGAAAGAATCAAGAAAAATATGAAAAATATTCATTATTCTTAAAATGATATATGTAAATGTTGCTTCATCTTTTTCATTCTCCAAAATATAAGAAATCATTTGTGCTCAATGAGAATTCCCTAAGATATGTTAATGATCTCTATCATTTTTTAATGAGTTAATGAGAGATCTTAATGAAAAAAACTAAATGCATAAATAAACATAAAGTTGTCTTAGGTTAGCTTGAAAAAAGTATTGTAAAGGTTAACAAATGTAAAAATTTAATTTTAATTATTTTAAATTTTAGAGATTAGATTTGCAACCACAAAATTGACCTAGTTCAAATAAATTAAGAATGTTACTCACAACATAATTATAATTAAATTAATATTTTTTTATATATTCTAGATCAAGAGTGTATGTATAAAATTGTCAACAATACAATTAATAGAATTGTAAATAAGATTTTGAGTTGTTATAACAACCATAATAAATTTATCAAGAGATTATAATATATTACAAAAGCTTGAAAATCCAAGATATAACTTAAATCCATTTTATAAACTAATTAGTTCAAATTAATTGTAGAAAAGAATTACTAAACTAAAACTTAAAACATTCATTCTTTATTAATATAATTTATAATGCAAACTTACATAACCAAACCAAATATAACACAAACCCTTTTTCTTGTTTATATATATATATATATATATATATATATATATATTCTTTATTAATATAATTTATAATGCAAACTTACATAGCAAATAATATAACACAAACCACTTTCATGCATATATATATATATATATATAATATATATATATATATATATATAATATATATATATATATATATATATATATATTATTGAAAATATAAATCTAGACCTGTTACATGTATCTACAAAGTTCATACAATTAAAGACACATTTTCATAGCAAAATATGTGCTTGAAAATATCCTTTTCAATTATTTCAAATTCAAAATCCATCCAATTTCTATGATAAACATAAATAAAAAAATACAATAGACAAATAAGTACTTCCATGTATTGAAATACAAATGTCAAAAATTTGTACCTATTCCTTAAAAACATTCAACATACTTTCAAAAGTAAAAGCTTCATTTTATAGTTAATTAGGAGTTTAAGATCATTTCAAATGTAAGACCTTATTCTTTAAGACACATATGATATAATATAACTTACACTATATATTCTCCTATGTTCATTCTTTATAAAGGAAGTTATATAAAAAACATAATTTTATGTCCCACTTACATTTACTTAATATAAAAATTATGAAAAATGTAATAAAATAATACATTAATGTTAAATTATATCAGCTTTCATAAGGGAGATGATTCATAATGATGGTCAATATATGAGGCAAATGACATTGTTAATAAAAAATTAGTCTAAGAATTTATGTAGTACCTTAAAGAATAATTCTTATAAGTAAGAGAGACATTTTTGGTGGTGCATTTTGATTTAATTAATACAATTTAATTTCAAAAAGTGCAATACAATAGCTCATTAAAGTTAAAAATCATACAAGCTTTTATGAGTGGATTATTTATATTGCATTATGAGTCATAATGACGGCCTTTTAGGTAAGTCAAATAATAATTTATATTCAAAATTTATTAATCATTACGATGATATCTAAGAATTTTTATGATATTTTAAAGAATATTTTTCTATATTAAAGAATATTTTTGTCTCTATATATCTTTTATAGTATTGAATATCTAACCTCAAAATTTATTAGTTAGTAAGTAATATTTTTGTCTTACTATTATATTGTAACATGGTGATAATTTCATAATCACATTTTTTTACTTTATGTTTTAGGTCTATTTTGATTAGTGTTGTAAATGTAATTATTGGCTTACAACTAGTATATTTATTTGCAAAATTAGTTCACAATATCTTATATCTTAATTGCCTCCATAATTGATCCCAAAACTTCATGACAATTCTTAAAATTATTGTTCATCAACTTGGATTAAATAAAAAAATATAGAATCAACCTAGGTCACGTATGTGGTTACAAATCTAATCTCTAAAAGAAAAGTTTTAGGTCTTTGCCAACCTTTACACTACTTATTGTGAGCTATTAGATTAGCACAACTTTATGTTTATTCCCAAAATTAGTTGTTTTTATTAAGAACTCTCATTCACTCACTCAAAAATCATGTTGGAGATCATAAGATATATTAGGGCATATTTATTGAGCACATATCATGTCTTACATTTTGGAGGATGAAAATAATCTAGCAACATTTACATTAAAGCACATCATTTGAGGAATAACCAATATTTTTCCTATTGTCCTTTATCCTTTCACTTATAGATGATATATGGTCTATTAGGGATTTGAATGAGGAGAAATTAACCCTTACGATTAAAAAACTCAAAGGTTTTATAAACACCACTAGTTCTTATGGACATTTAGATAGTAAATATTGAGAAGAAATAAATCCCAATCTAGTGCATATTCCTCTAGATTAATACATGAATCTTAAATTAGGTTTGCACACAAGTTTAGGACCACATACACAAAAATCAAGTTTCCATTCAAGTTATCTAGATAGTAATTGATTGTAGAGTCTAATATTTTATTTTAGCTAACAATCTCAAATCTATTATCTAAATTAATTAAAACATAATTAGAATATTTATTTAATTAACTTAAATAAATATGAAGAATTATTAGTTATTTTTTCATTGTTCCTAAAAGATTGAATAATATCACTTCAAAATAGTATTTTTAAAGTAGATAATTAATTTGTCTTTTCATAAGAATGCAGTATGACATTTATTGAAAAATATTGAGTAAAACATTATATCTATTACTATTTATAATATTTAGAAAATAAAAAATGATAATTAAATTAAATAACATTTAAGAATTTAGTTAGAACTAATCAATAATTGATTAAAAAACCAACAACATTTTAATTTCTATTTCATAAAACTTATTTTGTAAAAGAAATCCAAAAGTTAAATTTTGATTAAAGTAAATTATTTTGAATTAAAATATACATAAATATAAAGATCATTTTTTAGATAACAAATGTTTTAAATTTTTTAAAATAATAATAAAAAATATTATATATAAAATAATATTAAAAACAATTTTAAAATATTCAAAAATTATATATATATATATATATATATATATATATAATTTATTTTAAAAAAGCAGTTAATTTTTGAATAAAAAAATAATATAAAAGAGACTTCTTAAATAACAAACATTTTTTCAAATTTTAAAATAGTAAAAAAAATAAAATAATTATATATAAAATAATAATATTAAAACAATAAAAAAAAATTAAAATTACAATTCATTAATTATATGAACTAGCATTATTTTTTTAATATGCTCACAATCAAATGCTATTCTTGATAATTCATTTTTCAATAAAACTTACTTTGAAAAATATGCAAATAATTTAATAATGGTGGAAACCGTAGTAAAAATTCTTAAAATATATGCAATCGTAAATAAAATCCTTTTAAGCAGAATGTAACAAACCGAAATAAAATATTTTTAAATAGAAAGGTGAAGGCGAAAACGGAAACAACACATCCAATAAGTAGATTTGACCTGTTGTTGCTCAGAAGGGCGATCGAGCATATCGTCTATCATGTTAGTGTGAATAATGGACTATGGGATTTGGTGTTATCATAGTTTATGCTAGGTGATCAATAAAGATGGTAATAGCAATATTGGTTTGTTTGGTTATCTACCACAATATTGATGACATCAATGTTTAAATGACAATTGATTAATAAATTTACCCTTGTTTAACATTAAATTACTCTTGGTTAATAATATGGTGACACCTTTAAATAAGTTGATTATGTATAAAAGTACACAAAAAATGTGTCATCCCCTAATTACTTTAAGTGCATATGTGTAGGAGAGTTGGGAGTCATAAAAGAAAAAAGCACTAGGACTAGTATGGGAATTCGTCACCCTTGGATTGAAATATTAATATAAATGAAGGTATAAGAGGACCCATTTCTAAAGAACTTGGCTTAATTGGTTCATGAAGGGTGGAGCCATGAAACATTGAAATGTCTAGGCATTTCAATTTAATATTTATGTCAAATATATTTTTAATAATAAAATAAACAATAATATTGGAGAATTCTATCAAGAAGGCACTTAATTCTAATTCACATGAACATTAGACAAAATGCTAACCAAACTCTAATTAGACATGTTGACCTAGTCAAGATAGTATGCAAGGACAAAGACACAAACTTACTAATAAGTTTATTGCCAGTAACTCTAGTGATCATGATGGTCTAACCATGTCAGTTACACTCACAATTAGCTGAATGCTTACCAAAAAAAAAAATATCTGGAAGACTTAGATTTTCACAATAAAAAATACTTACCCCCATTACACAAATACAAAAACACTTGAAATTAAAATAAACAACTCTTGTAATTAAAATCACTACTATTAGGATTTCCTAAATCCAATAGATCAATATCTCATATTTAAATACCTCTTCCAAAACACAATTTCAATTTATAAATCAACAACGGATCAACCTAAATATTCAACTTCCAATTTCACAAGTACTCATAATAATTAACTCAATTTCTCTAATAACAATAATCAGTCATTTATAATTTAATTAATCATGCTTGCAAATATTTATTGTAATACACAAACATTAAATAAATATATTCAATATGTACATATACAATTAAATAAAATTATATATATATATACTTTAAAATATATTTTACTTAATTATAAAATCAATTATACCTTTTTTTGTTATCATTATATAATCACAATGCATTTTAAATTACCTGTATATAAATATATAAAAAAAACACAAGAAATTATAACTATATATATGTATATATATATAATATTCTAAATAATATATGTATATATATAATATTCTAAATAATATATATATGATATATATGATATATATATAATATATATGTTATACAAACAAAATCAAATGCTACAAAAATCTGAGCACACCATATACGGTACTGGTGCAGTTCTCAGCTAGACATCCTAAGGAGGCATGACTATGTGGGAAGTCTGTACGTTGCCTATGAAGGAAAAACCGGTTGCCTCCACAATCATCTCCCTTAGGGTTGGCTTTGGGGTAGCCTCTGCGCCCTTAACATAGCTTCTTTATTTTTAACAAAAATACAACGATTTCATAGTCACATAAAAACATAAAATAAAATTCTATAGAGAATTTTCCCAACTCAGTGCACTATATATGAAATTAACAAATATATATATATATAGATATATATATAAACTTAATAGAATATTGTTTCAAAAGATCAATATATATTTTTTTTGAACAAGATATTTTCTACAGAATAATAATTCAATTTCCACAAGAAGAAGTTTTCTATAGGAAAGATCAGAGATTTTCATTTTCCCAGACAATTAAAAGGAATTGGGGAAACCAAAACAAAATGATGTTTTCTACACATATCTATAATTTCCTTTGGTATCAATCTATTTCAAATGATCAATTTACATAGAGGGTCTAAATTGTTTCCTACAGAGGTTCAATTTTCATGGAATTTTTTTAAAAGAAAAGCTTCTACAATAATGAAAACCTCTTCTAATCTTTTACAATTTGCATTACAATAATTAAATAACTCTTTCAAAACAAAAATCACAAGCACAACTAAGGAACCTATTCCAGAAGAATTGTTGCCTCGAGGATTGATGCCGAGCTTCTCTGTAATCTTCAATTTGCCAAGATTGCCAAAGTTTCATCCAGAAGAATTGCCACTTCCCAGAGAATATAAACAATCTAAAACCAAGAATATAACAAACTAGATTCCTAGAATTATTAGAAAGCTTCTAAGATGTGCAATTTCTTCAAACCACAAAACAATTATTTTATTTCCCAAAAATTTTTGTCCTTCTTTTCTCGTGAAAGCAACTTCCTCTTTTCTCACCAATTTCAATCAATCTCTTTGTAAATCAATTTTAAGAAAATAAGAAAACAAATCCTTCTAATTTCCAATTCACACAACAAATATCTCTTCTTTAACAAACCAAGATATTTCTAAGATCTTTTCCCAAATATGCTTTTAAAATTAAAAATAATTTATTTAACCCAATTTACAATTAAATAACTTATTTATTTTAATTCCCAATTAATTTAATAATTAAAATTATTTTATAATATAACTTAAATTAAATTAATTAATTTATAATAAAATCTCCATATTAATTAAATACTTAATCACAACATATAATTTAATCCTTACAATTTAAACTTGCATGATAAATAAATTAGCAAAACCAACATGGATAAGGATCATGACCAACATACGGACTGACGACACACTATTCTATGGTAAAGGTTTGACAAGATTAACTAGTTACTATCTCCCAATCAACATTACTATTGAGTAGTGGACATGCTCAGACCTGTGAAACCAGGTGAAGTCATTGTCCTATACTTGCAAACCTACAACAAAAGCAAATGTCGTACATGTATACAGATAATAATTCATACACACCATGAAGAGAGAATTACAAAAATCATAGGGCACTTGCAAGCGAGTGATGCAATACCATTCTCTTCACCAATACAATGTCACATCAACTGATGAGATAATATATGAATTAAACCACAATAAGCATATATAGCAATGTTATCACAACTAAGCATCTATGCAAACACAAAGCATATTAAACATAATCACCATGCAATTAATGTATCATCACATCCATATAGTCTATCATTGCTCCACTGTCAGTGATAGAACAACCATAACATAAAATAATGCGTAATAAAGTATTTGAGCTATCAAGAAAAACATAACAAAACAAAGGGGTGTTACATAGGGTAATCTATGGGCAATATCCTTGCATTTCATTTTGATATGTTTTATCATCACTATCGTGAAGGTGGAATGCACTTGTAGAGTGTGGAATACAATTTGAAATTTAAATGGATTATTTTGTAGTTGAAGTTTAGAATATTTAGCTAATATATTAATGCGATAAATAATTATTACTTATAATCATATTGATAATGTGTGGGAAGATAACAGTGCTAGCATGAGAAGGGAGAACCATCGAGAGAAAATCAAAAGACTTCTTGTTGAGGATATAAAATTGACTTAATTTGGGGTCTAGAAACAAGTTGATTTAATGTATTAGAAGACTAGGATTGTGAGGGCATTTAATTGTGTGATTCATGTGAGGTGTAAGTGGGTAGTTAGGTCTCGGAAACCCCTAGCTAAGTTTAAAACTCAGATGGACTTTTGAATGGGCTTTTGAAGAGAGTTGTTGATCATTTTTTTTTGTTAGAGTGCAAAATGGACCCTGTAGGGTCAACACCTTAGAGGTAGGGACCAAATGGGCATGGTATAGTGCCCCTAGGACATGATTTAACCCCTAAAAAAGCCTTCATAATGGGGTGTGACGAGTTTTGAGGAAAATATAGGGTGGAAAGATTAAGGTGATGTCTAAAATGCATATCCCCCTCTTAAATAAGGAAAAGAACCTCATTGATGGAGGAGATACACTCCACATCTCCCCATCCAAGAGTCAAATTTTTTGAAACTTCTATATATTTGGAGAGTAAGAGGAAGTGGGGTGTTATCCACTTCTATTGGAAAAATCTAGTTGAGAAGAAGAAAGGAGGAGAAGAGGGGAGAAGCCTTTTCCTCTTGTGAGGAAGTGATGAAGATGGCATGGCTTGGAGGAGAAAGAAGGATAGAAGAGCCCAATTCCATCCTCTAAAGAAAATAGATAAGTTTTTCTTACTATCACCCTTTCTGGTTTTGATGTTGTAGGATGCGAGCATGTTGTGTGAATCATTGTTGAATATAGTGATTGGAGAACCCATAGGCATGTAATTTGATGTTGTGATATTTTATTATTTTAAATTTTTTTTAGAAAACTCCATTAATCATTTTGGAGTTCAATATTTTCTTGCTCGGGGGTATGGCTTGAGCCAATGATGCTTCATGATGCCATTATGGTAGGGTGGAGAGCAATCCTTTATTCCTTGGTTTGTTGGTCATTTAGTTTCTATGTATTGTTGAAATAGTGAGAATTTATGCAGGGGAAATGGTAATTGTTGTAATGAAGAAAAGAAAGTTTCTTCTCCCATAATGTTGGCACTAGGATACTTTACTTTGTAATATTCTTGAGAGACAATTACTTTTTTTAAGATATTTTTTTGGCAAAACATATTTGGAACGTTGCTATTTTATTGTTTGCAAAAATAAAATGGTTATTTATGGTTTTATAGAGACCTTGGATTGTTGTTGTTACTGAAATAGAATAAATTAAATAGTTTTATGTTCACAGTGGTAGTAAAATAACAAAAGCTAAATAGATTTCAGTTTAACACTATTATAGAGCTTGAATTATAGGGAAGAAAGTTTGAATGGGGAATTTACTTGTGTTCATCTCAAAATGGGTGATAGAAATAAACATAAATCATTGTTATGGGGTGAATATTAGTTGAAATCTATCCATGATACCAAATCCATTCTCATATTACTTTCCAATGAAGTCTATCCCTTATATTTGGATATCAAATATGCAAATACTTCGTGGAAGGAGATCTAAATGACCAAAAAAGTGTTTAATGGCCTACATACCTCTTTCAGATATGAACATGTGTATACACTTGATCTTATAAGGTTTATATATCCAAATAGATCGACATCGATTGTAAAGAATGGAAAGGATTATAAGAACAGATAGACAAAATAAATTAATTCCTCTGCTTTATGATGTAATCGGTTGAAGGGTATATATTTCAGATACCTTCTTTTGCTTATAGAAAATTACCCTCAATAGATTTGTGAAGCATTCGTAGTTTGTTTTCCTTTGAAGTAACTGATGAGGATTGAAACACACAACCTGCTCACAAAGGGGGCAACTATGTGTCGGGGCTGAGCCCCTGACAAAGACCATGCCATGATGCTCATTGTTATGGGTGGGGGCCGATTCCTCTCTCCATGTGTAGACCAAAGTTTCATTTACATAATAAAATATCGAACAGAAGGAAGTGCCTTTTCCTTAATTCTATTTTATGTAATTTCTACAACAAACGATTATATGGTCATGCAAAGAAAGATTGAATAGGACATAAAATAGAGCTCTAGCGTAGGCTTATAAAACCTATAGAAGAAAGCTTCCTGTTAATTCTACTTTAAACTACCAAGCAGGTATGTATATAATTATTTCTAGACCTTTGAATGCTAGGACTAAAGAATAGTCTTGTTTATAAAGCCAGGTGAGATTTACAAAAGAAATAATAAGAATGGGGAATGGCGAAGATCTGTAGTCATCTCAGTTGCTAGACACTATGCACCACACCTTTCCTCTCCCATGGCCTTCTTCTGAGTACTCATCCCTTGTAGTCATTTCATTATGCTTCCGTTGTGCTCTACTTAAAAGGATTTTATTTACGGTTGCATATATTTTAAGGATTTTATTATGGTTTCCACCATTATTAAATTATTTGCATATTTTTTTAAAGCAAGTTTTATTGAAAAATGAATTATCAAGAACCGCATTTGATTGTGAGCAAAAAAAAAGTTAGTTTATATAATTAATGAATTGAAATTTTAATTTTTCTTTATTATTTTAATATTATTTTATATATAATTATTTTACTAGTTTTTTTATTATTTTAAAATTTAAAAAAATATTTTTTAAAAATATATTTTTTTAATTTTTTAATTTAAAACATTAATACTTTAAAGGTTTTACCAAATAGAAAATAAAAATGTAAAATATGGAAGTAATATATATCGTAATTTATGAATATTTATGAATTATTTTTAATATTATTTTATATATAATTTTTTTAATTATTATTTTAATTTTTTCTTTTTAAAATTATCTAAGAAATGATCTTTATATTTATTTATTTATTTATTTTAAATAATTTAATTTAGTCAAAAGTTAAATTTAGTTTTATTAAATAGAAAATAAAATATTGTGTATTTGCTAATGAAATTATTGATTAGTTCTAACTATTCTTAATTGTTATTTAATTTAATTATCATTTTTTATTTCCCAAATATTATAAATAGTGATAGATATAATTTTTTACTCACTATTTTTCAATAAATATGATACTGCATTCTTATGAAAAGATAATTTAATTATATACATTTAAAATATTATTTTGAAGATATATTATACATTGTTTTAGGAACAATGAAAAAATATACTAATAATTCTTTATATTTATTCAGGTTAATTAAATAAATATTTTAATTAAGTATAAATTAATTTAGATAATAAAGTTTGGATTATTAGTTAAAATAAATATTAAATCAAATATAAATATTAAAATAAATTAAATATAGTACTTAGCTTAAAATTACACCATGTAAAAATGTTACAATGGTTGTCAGTAGTTGATTCAAACAAAGATATTAGACTCTACAATCAATTCCATTTGGATAACTTGAATGAAAAATTGATTTTTGTGTATGTAGTCCTATACTTGTGTGAACCTAATTTAAGGTTCACATATCTAATCTAGAAGAATATGCAATAGATTGGCATTCATTTTCTCTCAAATTTTTCTATCTAAATGTGCATAAGGAAAATTGGTATTTATAAAAACCATTAAATTTTTTAATCATATGGGTTAATTTCTCCCTATTCCAACCCCCAATAAACTAACTTTCATCTCTAAGTGAAAAATCAAGAAAAATATGAAAAAATATTCATTATTCCTAAAATGGTATATGTAAATGTTGCTTTCATCTCTAAGTGAAAGATCAAGAAAAATATGAAAAAATATTCATTATTCCTAAAATGGTATATGTAAATGTTGCTATATCTTTTTCATTCTCCAAAATATAAGAAATCGTCTATGCTCAATAAGAATTCCCTAAGATATATCAATGATCTCTATCAATTTTGAATGAGTTAATGAGAGATCTTAATGGAAAAAACTAAATGCATAAATAAACATAAATTTGTCTTAAGTTAGCTTAAAATAAGTAGTGTAAAGTTTGACAAAGATAAAATTTTAATTTTAATTATTTTAAATTTTAGAGATTAGATTTTCAACCACAAAATTGAACTAATTCAAGTAGATTAAGAATGTTACTCAACATAATTATAATTAAATTAATATTTTTTTATATATTATATTAAGAGTGTATGTATAAAATTGTCAACAATACAATTAATAGAATTGCAAATATTATGTTTAATTTTTTATAACTACCATAATAAATTTATCAAGAGATTACAATATATTACAAAATATTGAAAATTCAAGATATATCTTAAATCCATTGTATAAACTAATTAAATCAAATTAATTTTAGAAAATAATTACTAAACTGAAACTTAAAACATTTTTTCTTTATTAATATAATTTATAATGCAAATTTACATAACCAAACCAAATAACACAAACCCTTTTCCTTGCAAGAACAAAAAAATATATTATTGAAAAATATAAATCTAGACAAGTTACATGTATCTACAAAGTTCATATAATTAAAGACACATTTTCATAGCAAAATATGTGCTTCAAAATATCCTTTTCAATTTTTTTAAGTTCAAAATCCATCCAATTTCTATGATAAACATAAATTAAAAAAATACAATAGACAAATAAGTACTTCCATGTATTGAAATACAAATGTCAAAAAATTGTACCTATTCCTTAAAAACATTCAACATACTTTCAAAAATAAAAGCTTCATTTTATAGTTAATTAGGAGTTTAAGATCATTTCAAATGCAAAACCTTATTCTTTAAGACATATATGATATAATATAACTTACACTGTATATTCTCCTATGTTCATTCTTATAGAGGAAGTTATATAAAAAAATAATTTTATATCCCACTTACATTTTACCGTAATTTAATAATGGTGGAAACCGTAGTAAAAATTCTTAAAATATATGCAACCGTAAATAAAATCCTTTTAAGCAGAATGTAACGAACCGAAATAAAATCTTTTTAAACAGAAAGGCGAAGGCGAAAACGGAAACAACACATCCAATAAGTAGATTTGACCTGTTGTTGCTCAGGAGGGCGATCGGGCATATCGTCTATCAGTATGCATTAAAGTGGAAGTGAATCCGCGCTAATTCTGGTAAATCAATGCTCTCAGAATCTGACTACTGTTTTGCGCTGCTTTGGTGAAAAATTTATAGCTTGAACTTTACTAGTAGGTGCCATAAATGCTGGTTGACAATTCGCCTTCAACTGGACTGCCTAACGTTTAATTAGCTGACAATTCACCTTCAACTGGACTGCCTAACGTTTAGTTAGTTGACAATTCGACTTCAACTGGACTGCCTAACATTTAGTTAGTTGTTAAAAGAGAGAGAGATATTGAAGAGGCAACATCAATCCTAAACGTTACGCACTCCAGTTGAAGGCGAATTGTCAACCAATATTTATGGCGCCTACTAGTTCTTATTAAAAGAGAGAGATCTATTAAAGAGGCAACATTTATTTCGGATGCCTATCTTCCAGATCATTTATTAGTATGATCCGAGAGTCGCTGGGCCGTCCCTTCGTTCACAGTCAGGCCAATTAAAAAAAAAAACTTAAGCAGACTCAGCGCCTACTCCCAGTATGCATGTACAGGCAGTTTATTATGAGGTGTAGGAGGCGTAGGGCCACTATGATAGCGAAGCTCCTCCTTTCGCCGTCTCTCCCCTCCCTAGGTATAGGTATGCTGATAGATAATCTTCCTCTGTCCTCTCCGAGAAATGACGATATAATTCTGTGGGATTGCTAAATTTAAATTATTTTTGTGGCTCTGTTTTAATGCACACGATCAACTCTATTATGTGCTAGGTATAATTGTCATTTGTGCTCTTAAATTTACAGTTGACTAAACCCACCACAATAATTCTTCCATTTGGAGAAGCAGATTATAAATTGATTGCACACGAAGCAGCATCACCTGCAAAGTGTTTCCTTCCATTTGATACCCATACTTTCAAAGTAGAAATTTAAGTTTTTCCTTATAAAATGGAACTGTGATTTGAAGCCCGAACTTTCTCCACAAAATTTGAAGCAGATCTATAGATCTATACTGGGAATCATAAACAAAATCCACAGAGTTAGATGCTGCAAGAAATAAATATATATTTATCTTTGTAGTTAAATCATCTCTTCAAACTTATGGCAAATATCGTATGCGTTCCAACCTGAGCGATTGCAACTATAATATCTACTTAAATCACCATTCTTTATGCCTTGGCTGGTGCGCATACTTTGTTCTAAAGCATTCATTTTGGTGCAGGCAAGGAAGATGAAAAGTTTAAAACATTAACAACAATGCTAATGCTAAAACGTGCTTTAGAAGACCTATTATATAAACCTAAAACTTCTAAGAGTCTCCATGTAAGTCTCCATGTAATCCACCTCTAAGAAGCCTTTCTTAAATATGGGACACTTAATTCAATGTCCATTTAAATCCTTTTCTTAAGAAATTAAAAAAGAAGAAGTGAATTCTACTTTTTCTACTTTTCCTAAACTAAATATATTTGAGTAGATTATTCATTTATAAGCAGTACTAAATTTTCTTATATGATTATTCTTGAGTAAATCAATATCAACAAAGAGTAGATTAGTACAAAGAGTTCATATTGATGAATAATAAAATATAATTATAGTATTGTTTTATGTAGAGGGAAATCTTGTCACTCAATAACATTAATGTGGTTAATTTTAAAATAAAATGTATAATAAAATAATAATAATAAAATAAAGTAGTATGCATGAGTAAATTAATAAATTGATATTAATATTAATAATATATTTTAATGACCATGTTAGTGTGAATAATGGACTATGGGATTTGATGTCATCGTAGTTTATGCTAGGTGATCAAATAAAGATGGTAATAGCAATATTGGTTTGTTTGGTTATCTACCATAATATTGATGATACCAATGTTTAAATGACAATTGATTAATAAACTTACCCTTGTTCAACATTAAATTACTCTTGGTTAATAATATGGTGAAACCTTTAAATAAGTTGATTATGTGTAAAAGTACACAAAAAATGTGCCATCCCCTAATTACTTTAAGTGCATATGTATAGGAGAGTTGGGAGTCATAAAAGAAAAAAGCAAGTATGGGAATTCATCATCCTTGGATTGAAATATTAATATAAATGAAGGTATAAGAGGACCCATTTTAAAGAACTTGGCTTAATCCGTTCGTGAAGGGTGGAGCCATGAAACACTAAAATGTCAAGGTGGTTCAATTTAATATTTATATCAAATACCTTTTTAACAATAAAATAAATAAATAAATAATAATATTCGAGAATTCTATCAATAAGGCACTTAATTCTAATTCACACGAATATCAGACTAAATGCTAACTAAACTCTAATTAGACATGTTGACCTAGTCAAGATAGTATGCAAGGACAAAGACACAAACTTACTAATAAGTTTCTTGGCAGTAACTCTAGTGATCATGATGATCTCACCATGGCAGTTACACTGACAATTAGTTGGATGCTTACAAAAAAAATAAAATTAGTTGGGTTTTTCTCTAACAAAAATTTTGGGCATGACGCGTTTCTTGGTTGAAGAGGGAGTGCTACTCTAGTGGGAAACAATGTTGGAAAGTCCATTGAAAATAAACCTTCAGTGTTGTATTCATTAATAGGAGAAGAGCTAATTTCAGGCTAAGACAATATATTCTACTCTTTTTTTCAATTTGTAATAGATGTTTGATTGCTTGTAGCTCTCATCTAGCATTTGGTAAGGAAGGAATAAATGATGAAAAGTTTGTAGAGCCATTTTCTTCTTGACCAACATTTGTTGAGCTGGTTGATGGCATTATCTCTTCATCAGAAACTTGGTCTATTGTATGCAAGAAATTGGGCACATCAACAACATTAGGTAACATATTAAGAGCCTCAACATCAATCTCAAAATCATTGTAGCATTTTTCATATTGAATTTTGTATTTCAATGCATCCATGACATGATGCTTATTAACATAACAATCGTAATTCCCACCTTCAATGGTGGTTATGCAGACGATCACAACCTCAAGGTTTTGCAATTGGTGTAGCAAAAGTTTTGCTATGCTCAAGATATCCTGAGGGAAGCTATGACCCTATATTTAAATTACCCTCCTTTGGTGTGGGACACCTCTAAAACTAGAGCCACCCTAGCAATAAGCATTTCTTAAACCTGTGTTAACTTTTTGAGTAACAATGGCTATGGGCTTGGGTCCATGCCATTTGTAGAGCTAAAGTGATGGGTTCCTTTTTTAGAACAACACTTTACACATGGGGCTCCTGACCTTGACATTCGAGTGCACATCCCTATGTAGCTCTCTCTAAATATTTGGCAAACATAAAGACTGGAAAGTGCATCTATACAATGTCAAAATTGCTTCACTACAACAAGACAACTATTATTGAATATTTCTTTGAGGTGTTGTCGCTGTGTTGGTGTAGCAGCGGAGTTGCTCTAAGATTGTATATAAGGGGTGGCATTTGCCATTGCAAATGGGTGTTGCAAGGGAGGATTGTTAGCAGTTTGACATGTAGGTGTGGTTGTTGCAGTTATCCTTTGCTGCAAGTATTTTTTGTGGTGCTTCATGGATATTTCCTCTTTATGTTGCCTATAGTACAAATAGTTTCGTTGCTATTTTTTACCCTTTTTAAATTCAACAATTGATTGGACTATGCAACTTGAATGTACTTAGATAGCCTACTAGTATTCATACAAAATCAAGCACATTAGGATATATGAATATACATACATATAACCATAGATATATTTAAAGTAGCAATTACACATAAACATATTAAAAAATATGTGTCTCCATGTGTATGTAAATCTATATCTGTGAATGATCAAAAAAGGAATACAATAGTTTCAATTTTACATATACATACACATACCTATACATTTATATAGGCATATACATATACATATACATATACATATACATTTACATATACATACACATATGCATATACATATTCATATACAAACACATATACATACATATACATACATATGCATACATACATATACATACAAATACATATAGGAGTTGGAAGCCTCAGTACATGGGAGCTAAATGGTAAGTGTTTGCTTGCGCGAGGCTTAATGTATTCCGCTGTTGTTACACAATAGGATCAGGTAAAGTAAATGCAAGCGGGTGAAGTAAATGCAATATTGAATATTGTAGTGCGAGAAACTCTACTTTGATTAAGTTGCATTGTTGAAAGAGTCATTGTGCTATTGATTTCATAGCAAACGAGAAAAATTTGCCACCTTCATATTTGATCTACCATATTGTAGTATTTGTTTTTGCATATACATAGACATACACATATGCATATACTGTAATGTCCCCTTTTTCATGAGCAATGGAGTTTAGAGGAATTAGCCTATTCTTGATCGTCGTAGGCTAATGGAGCTTGATAAGAGGGTCGTTTGGCAGATACCCAGTTGATTGGTTGGCTCATTTTGTGATTTATTCTTCATATGGAGGTGTTCTAATGATATGTTTCTATTTTTAGAAACCTCATGTTATAAACTAATCTTATGTTTGCACTTTATGTTATGAATAATTATTTTATTATAAAGTGCAAAATAATAAAATAAAATAAAATAATATTCCTTCTAGAAGGTGACTTGGGAAAGTTCTAGAAGGAGGCTGACCTCTTGAGGAAAAAGTATAAATAGACATCATGGGCTCATTTCCTATCATCCAGATTTGTTGTTGTTGATGTTGATGTTTGATGGTTGTGGAACCTAGGGTTTCTGCAGTTGTCTTTGGCCATTGAGAACGAAAACTCTCAATTGGTGAGCAATTTTGAGGGTGTGAAATATCACTTGAATTATTGCAGCTGGGAGAAAGTTACTACAAACTTTCTATTTGAGCTTCATTGTTAAAACTTAGTGGCCTTTGGCCAAGTTGTTGTATGCCTTGATTTGGAGCATTGTTGGAGACATTTTGGAGTTCATAGTCTTCATCAATTTTGCATTGAGAAGGATGATTGCATTCATTCAGTCATTGTCAGAAGTTCTCATATAATATTTTCAGTCATATAAGTCTGCATATTAGAGCCACGATTTTGCATATCATATTCAGATTTTTGCTTGTGTGGCCTCATTCGTGCGTTATTTCTTTGTGGGTATTTGAGCATTCATCTTGGGAGAGCTTGGAAATTGTTTTGGAGTATTTTAAAGTAGCTATCAGGTTGCTAGTAAATAATTTCAATGGTCTGATATACTACAGCAAGGGCACCATTGGCAAGACATTTTTGTTCATATCTCATCATTGAAGCATCTTATGGTTCTGGGTATTGTTGCATTCAATTGCTATCGCCGAGATAATCATTTCAAGTGCCAAGAGGTAGAGTTTAATAGCTGCATTTATTTATCTAAAATATTGCTAGGCAAGAACAAAGGTGGCTGGGTGAAAGCTTCGATTGGGGCCTAAGAGGAGTTCATTTTGCTTGAAACTTGATTCTTTCATTAGCTCTCTTCTAAGGCATCATCATTTCTCCAGGTTCCTTTGTTTATCATTCATGTTAGCATTGCATTTTAGGTGTTATAAGTTTCAGCTGTAGGTGTGCATTATCATATTTTGAAATTAATGTAAATGCCAAGAGTCTTGGCCAATTTGTATGAGCATTGTATTGGATAATTATACTGCAATAAGGAGATATAAGTTGCTGGTGTCATTTGAGCAATTCGATATCATTGGTATTCAGTTTGTTACTTTGCATACCAACTGTTTGTTAAAATACCAGTTGGCTATAGGTGATCAATTCTCATGTTTAAATCATGTATATGAATTGAAGATTGCCAAAATAAGTTGCACATTCATGTTAGGTCATTGTTTAGACAATCTAGAGTCTTCTTGCAAGCATTCTCATTGATGTTAAGTGAAGGAAGAGCCATTAAAGAAAAATGAAATGTTATATCAGTCATATGACCCTTGTATGCAAAGTGTTTGATGAAATTTCCAAGGCCAAAAATCAGCATTTTGAGGTCAGATTTGAGCAGGGTCATTACAGTGGTATCAGAGCCATTGTCCTACCATCCTGTTGGGTGAGTTTCAGCTACAGTTCAGAGAGCACCATGGCTACTTCAAGCACTCAGAAGCAGTGGGACAAAAGTATGAATAAGTTTTTGAAAGAGTTCAAAGAAATAAGTAAATTGCTTAGAGACCCTGCAACTAGAGGCAGTTTATCTCGATATATGACTTTGATTTCTAAGAAGTCTACATCTCAAAATGAAAGGAAGGAAGAACAAGAGGTCTCTACAAGTGAGGTGTCTAGAAACCTCTACAATGAGTTTGCAGCAGTTGATAAGCAGCATACAGCTGATCTTATGGAGAATAAAAATCAGACCATCATAGAGGAAGAAGATGGGCACATGACACTTCCGGATGACTTCAAAGTTGAAGAGGGACAAGTAATGTTTGAAGACAAACCATTTGCTTTGGAGCACCTACATGAAGATAAGGTTTCTTGTGATGCTTCAATAGGCGAGTTTAGCATTGCTTCTTCTTCTCATCATAGTAGTTCAATGAATGTTGTTCATTCATATGGAAGTCTATTGGAGGCACAAGATATCAAGGAGGATGATCCTCTACTTAGTGGAGCAGCCACTAGTGTTTTGTCTTCACATAATGAAGAAGGCATTTTACAATGGCATCATGTCATAACAGATTGGTTTGAGGATAGTAGCCTAGTGCATTATCATTCTCATGAAAAGGAAGCTTGTGATCATGAGCAAGAAAATGATATGATATCATTTCTTGATGGCAGCCCGACACTCATTAGTGGACATGAAGATATCAATAGGATTGATTTTGTGAACTTTGGCATTGAAGAGATTAAAAGGTCCGAAGTGTTGAATGAAGAATGGTTGAGAGGCCAAGAAGGCTAGATTAGTGGCTGTAAATGCAAGACAACACCTTCAAGAAGTGAAAGATAAAGTCAATCTCCTCAACATGGCAAGACAAAAAGGAATAGACAACATTAGAAGACTCCTCATTCAAATGAAGGATAATTCTGCCTTATGTTGTAATGTTAGTGATGAGGTTGATAAGTTTGGGCAATCGAAGGACATGGTACAATTTGAGGTTTCTTCATGTGTTGGGGAGGTTGATCATTCTCTTGAGGAGGATGAGGTTGTTGGTAATGACATTCTTAGTGGATTAGCCACTCAAGAGTTGTCTTTGGATGGTAATGAAGGTATCTACAACTCATCTTTGGATTGGTTACCTATTTCATATGATAGAGCAACTATCTGCTTGTTGGTTGGTGATTTAATCCTCTTTGATTCTTCATTGATTGATGGTTGTCTTACTTGGATTTTCATTGCACATACATATTTGGCATGGTTTACATCAGCTATTGAGTTGATTCAGCAAGTTGTGCTAGTGCTACAAGAGCTGCTTGGTGATGTTTGGGACATTACACAGATTTTCATTTGGGATCCAGGTGGAGAAGAGTTGTACTTGTTGCTGAGATTGCTTGGGGACAAGCAATTTCAGGGAGGGCGAACTATAATGTCCCCTTTTTCGTGAGCAATGGAGTTTAGAGGAATTAGCCTATTCTTGATCCTCGTAGGCTAATGGAGCTTGATAAGAGGGTCGTTTGGTAGATACCCAGTTGATTGGTTGGCTCATTTCATGATTTATTCTTCATATGGAGGTGTTCTAATGATATGTTTCTATTTTTAGAAACCTCATGTTATAAACTAATCTTATGTTTGCACTTTATGTTATGAATAATTATTTTATTATAAAGTGAAAAATAATAAAATAAAATAAAATAATATTCCTTCTAGAAGGTGACTTGGGAAAGTTCTAGAAGGAGGCCGACCTCTTGAGGAAAAAGTATAAATAGACATCATGGGCTCATTTCCTATCATCTAGATTTGTTGTTGTTGATGTTGATGTTTGATGGTTGTGGAACCTAGGGTTTCTGCAGTTGTCTTTGGCAATTGAGAATGAAAACTCTCAATTGGTGAGCAATTTTGAGGGTGTGAAATATCACTTGAATTATTGCAGTTGGGAGAAAGTTACTTCAGACTTTCTATTTGAGCTTCATTGTTAAAACTTAGTGGCCTTTGGCCAAGTTGTTGTATGCCTTGATTTGGAGCATTGTTGGAGACATTTTGGAGTTCATAGTCTTCATCAATTTTGCATTGAGAAGGATGATTGCATTCATTCAGTCATTGTCAGAAGTTCTCATATAATATTTCAGTCATATAAGTCTTCATATTGGATCCACGATTTTACATATCATATTCAGATTTTTGCTTGTGTGGCCTCATTCGTGCATTATTTCTTTGTGGGTATTTGAGCATTCATCTTGTGAGAGCTTGGCAATTGTTTTGGAGTATTTTGGAGCAGCTATCAAGTTGCTAGTAAATAATTTCAGTGGTCTGATATACTATAGCAAGGGCACCATTGGCAAGACATTTTTGTTCATATCTCTCATTGAAGCATCTTATGGTTCTGGGTATTGTTGCATTC
>VDFB02091108.1:0-13561 GCA_007258455.2 Sequoia sempervirens
TCTTTCACTTGCACACCAAGACCTCTCATTGCACTTACCAACTCATCAACCATCTACATATAACTTATTTTTTCATCTTCAAACATTCACAGGGTCTAAAATTATGCCTTCAAATTCTACAACTTCACTTGTTTAACCTTATCATCTCCTTCATAAATGCTTTCTAGCTTATCCCAAACTTCTTTAGCAGTCTTAAGATTCATAACTTTTACTAATTCATAATTTGAAAGACTATTCACAAGAATAAATCTTGCTTTACCATTTATTTCATGGGCCTTGATCTCATCACTTATGCTTGGACCATTTGGAGGTGCAATATATTGAATCTTTATTAACTTTTCAATCTCAAATCCAATGGATGCCAGATATCCTTCCATCTTTGTCTTCCAAAATGCATAGTCTATGTCACCCAACTTAGAGCTCTCTATCTTGTTCGCCATCCCAGATATATCTCAAGTGGTTAATATTTTATCCAAGGAACCTTGATTTGATACAATTTTTTAAATGAACAAGACAAATGAGAGGGGGGTGAATTAGTTGTATCCAATTAAAACATAAAACCCTCAAAAGTAATCAGATCCACATGCATTCAATTATCCCTTAAAATGTTTAAGCATGAAAAGTACATAACAACTGAAACAACACCATACACATGAGAACACTAGATTTACATGGAAAACCTAATGAGGGAAAAACCATGGTGAGGATTAGCTCACAATATAAGTAATTGCAAAATTGGTACAAAGGCTCACTGCCATAATAGGACACATTGTCCACAAAGGATCATAGCCAGGGCTCGTTGCCACAGAAAGAAAAGAAGATAGAAGATAAATGTTACACAAAGATCAAATTCTCAATGAAACAAAGAATTTTCCACAATAGCTCTAACACCTTTGCAGTCTTGTTTGAATGATTGTGGACACCTTCAACTCACTGCATTTAGAAGTCCAACACTTTGAAGTCCAACTTGCACTCTAAACTTTGGCAATTCACATCACTTGCATCACACACCTCTATTCTTTCTATCTTTTCAACCCTTAACATCTCAACTCATACTTATACTGTCCTCAACCTTGAAAACCTTCTCCAAGGTTGGCTATACATGCTTCACACTTACAATTTCAAATTAGGTCTGTATACGTCTAAAAATGGTCATGATTAAGCTTGTTAATTAATTAAATATGATTTATTTAATTAATTCCCCTAAAGTCATCTACATATAAATAAATTTAATTATTTATTTATATCGTTCATTTTCTAAATTTTTCTACCTTAATTAAATAAATAATTTTATTTAATTACTAACATTTCTACCCTCCACTTGATTAAATTAAATAAATTTTTATAATTTATTTATATTTAATTATCATTTGGTTCTAAAGTTTGAATATTTTGAATATTCGAATAATGGAATATTCTCCGTCCCATAATCAAATTAAGATATTAAATATTTTATTTAATATTTCCTCACCCTAATTTCATTTTTAAACATAATTAAATATGAGTTATTTAATTATGTGGATTTCCATTTTCATCTCCACTTCCAAATTAAATAAATTTATTTTATTTTATTTCTAACTCGTGCTAACTCACCCTTCCAAATTCTAACTCATCATTCGAAATGGAAGTTTCCCTTCGAAACTCAATGACGAAATTGAAAGAAAAGGGAAACCTTCCATCCTTCTCTTCCACTTTCGAAAATCTCTCGCCATCTGTTCGAACAAGCTTAATCCGGACCGTCGATCGATTCAGCCAATCAAATCCATTTGAAAATTCTATAAATCAAACCTTTCACAAGCCATTTAGATCGAATCTTCAGACATCCTTATGTTGTCAAAATAATTCCTCAATCTTTCATTCATTCTTATCATTCTCCATTTGTCATCATATCAAGTTGTTATGCTGCAGAATTGAGCAACCAACATTCCTCCATTATCAATCTTCAAAATCTTGCATTCTTAGTATATTATGCATTTACTTTTAAATCTCGTTCTTTAGTAGTCATTTTGTGGAGCTTAGTATACAAATCGGAGAGCTTTAGCAAAAATACTGGAGATAGAGGACAATGGGACGTCTTCAAAGGAGCTGCTGCATTGAGAGTTTGCTTTACTTTGTTTAATCAGTTTTCCTTTGATTTAAAGTTTCATTGGTGTGCTTGAATAGTATTTATTTCATTTTAATACGCATATTTTCAATCACACATAAAATGGCACCCACCGTGGGGCCCAAACCCATGAATTTAACATTATCTGTAAGTTTATTTTGACAGTTTCTGCGTTCTAGAGTCAACTTTTGGGAAAATTTTGACGTTTAGGCACATTCAAAATTTCCTAACGCTCATACGGGGTTTCTGACTTTTTATTTTGGTAGTGTGATTCCTCGAGCATATAGTCACCACGCACAAGATATAGTCACTATTTTCCCTTGCATATAAAGAATTGTTTCAACAAGATCTGTGGTCTATTTTGGCGATATGGGGTTTTATTTAAGATTCGAATTTTTCAGAGTATTACACGGTAACTGCTTTTAGCATCTCGGTCTTATTTAAAGATTTCAAGATTATTTTAACGTACTTTGGGTTTATTTAGCATTCACCAGTTTAGTGCATCCGATGGCTTATTTAGCATTCCGGATTGTTTTAGCGCATACAGGCAGCATTTTCATAGGAAATTTTAAAATGGCCATATCTTGGTCATTTTTTGGTCTTTTTTAGCACTTTTTTTTTTATTTGGGGTAGAATTTCATAAGCTATCAAATGGTGCAGGTTTTTATCAACTTTTTTAGAGTTAAATTTATCAAAATTTCATATATTCTTTAGCACATAGGACTTTTGTTCTAGCAGATTTCTAATTTGTTTCTTTTGTCTTAGTGACTTGTTGGTGAATCATACGGAGCTGGAAAAGCATTGGGATCAATCACAACAACAATTTGGAAAGCGAAAATAACCAGGTGCACTCGTTTAATCTTTCACCTCTTAATGATTGTCACACATTTGGATTTGGGCTCTTAAAACAAATCTTGTTTTCAATCACATATCAGAAATTGGGTCTAAAATTAACCACTGTCTTCCTACACATTTGATTTGGGATCTAAAAAGAACACGTGCTTGAACCGTTTTATAAACATTTCAATTTTCTAAACGGTTAATTAATCATTGTGAGTGTGAATCAAGTGCATGTGTGATCACAAACACCTCACTTGGTTTGCTTTTGTCAAACCCTTCATAGGAGGCCTGCTAGGGGATTTCATCACCCCTGGGGACGACCTCAATCGAAGTGTGAATCGAAAGACATGCTTGTTTGGAAGTTAAAAATTTTGTCACTCTTGGCTAAGCCCCAAGAACTTTATACCTTTGGGAAGTGAAGGTGAAGGGTGGGTTACCCCTTTCTCCTGGCTATGTGGCAGGATCTTTCTTTCAAATCATCCTTAGTCAACCTTGTGCAGACTAGCTTGAGACCTAATTGGCCATACCCACTTGACTAGTCATAGGGCTTGTTGATGTTTCATCCATGTGTGCTTGTTTAATAATCATCATCACATTCATAATTTCAAATTTCAAACTTGCTTATGTGTCTTGCGTGTGTGATTCATGTGTGTGCATGTGTGATAATTTATTTAAACATTGCCAAATCAAGCTAAACACCAAACACATAAAGACAAGTCACTCTGCATGTTCTTCTAACACATTCATATCCAACCACTTTCATCCTAATCACTCTTCTTAGCCACATCTTATCCATTTCATCCTAATCAAACCAAGTCATCCAATCTAATCATTCCACATCGTCACCATCACCACTTGTCAAAATGGTCATAATCATAAACAAGCCCAATCCTAATCATAAGCCCAAAATCATAACCCAAGGGGGCTATCCCTCTAGGCCAAATCATGAGACAAAACCTAAGCTCGAGATCATCATTCAAGGAGTCCCTTTCTCTAGTTCAAATAATGAAACAAAACCAGAACATAGAATCAGACTTCGAGGGGCTTCTCCTAGCACCTCTAATGATGACATGAACGATGTTACATACTTTGAGGAACAAATCAATATGCAAGAGCTTACACACATGTGTGACACCATGCCCACATTCGAACACAAAGCCCTAGCATCCCAACTTCAAAACCTTCTTCAAACACTTCACCAAATACCCAAACCCCTAGACCATCAAACTATACAAAGCCTTCAAACCCTCTTCCAAAACGTTCAACAAATCAAATCACCTCAAATCCAACACCTCCTAGCTCAAGCCAATCAATTCATTGCCACTTGTCAAATTCAACAACCACAACATCATCCCCTATCCATTCATTGTCACCCTTCCACCTCATACCAATCTAATCCATCCACTTCTTCGCATGTCAATGCCACATCAACCTATCAAGCCACATCACAACAAACACATGTGAACTTAAGTTCTACCTTGCAACAAGGCCAAACTTCCTCAAGTCTTAATGCCACTTTCGACAAGGGAAACACCAATCTAGTTCATGCACCCTTACCATCATCCAATCAAAACCAAAACCCTAAGCCCACACCTTCCATCCATACACCTAAAAATGATGTGACCCAAGGACTACAAGCAAGGAAACAATCATCGCCATGTCATCCAACTCATATTCTTGAACATACAAAAGATTCATCAAACATCATGCCAAGTCCTTCAAGCCAACCATGTCATCCACAATCCCTTGAACCAATTCAAGATTCTCCCTTCATAAGTCCAAGTCACCCTCTATCATGCTCCTATGTTTTTGACCATCAAGAACATGACAAGTCTTTCTATGAGAAATCCCCTTCCACCTCCATTCAAATAAGCCATGAGGTATGTCAAGAGCACAATCCTAAACATGAAAAAACATTACCCCATCATCCACATAAAGATCAACACCCTCCCAATGATTCCATTCATAACATACCTAATACTATTCATTATCAATCTTCCATCTTTAATCAAGACCCCTTTTATGATCAAGAAGACCATGATGATCCTCTTATCCAACTTTATGCATTCCATGGTCAAGAGCTTTCCACCTCACCCATCCATGATACACAAAAATTCACCTCCCTTAATGAGACATATGCCTCCCAAGCACACATAGAAGATCAAACAAATATCTTGGATCTAAGTGAACACAATGCTAACCAAGATCCTAATGATCCTCTATCACCCACTATCGACCCCATTGCAAGTCCTCCATCATATCTTATTGGTTTTTCTACCCTCATTCATGAATGTTCCTCCTTTGAACAACAACCATTATCTTCTCCATCCAATAAAGAACTCATGTCTAGTGTTTCACCTACACTTGTTTCCATTGTCCATTGCACACTCCAAAACATGAACCACCAAGGTAAAGGTCTAGACCTTCATGAACAAGATATTTTGGAGCCTATACATGTCAAAGTCCCTCCATGCTCTTATGACCTTGGACCTACACCCCAAGGACAACAACCTAAAGATGTTGGTACTTCCTCCATGCATCCTAAGTCCACTTTCCATCATAAATCCTATCATATCCCTAAAACATATGTTTCCATTCCACCTCCATCATCCTACAAATGTCAAAAGCATGTGACCATACACCTTCCACCATCAAATCTGCCACCATTGCTTCCAACTCCTAATATCCCTCCATCTAATCTACCCCCACTTCTCCCAACACCTAATATCCCCACCATCCAATCCTCTTATCCCTCCATCCATAAATACCCTAACATTCATAATCATGACCAACAAATGCACACATTGTATAAACATGAAGCTTCCACCAATTCCACCATACCCATGGGATTCAAAAGAAAGAATTTCAATGCCTCTACCTATAAAGTCAAAAATTCTAAGGGTTCTCATGCCTTAGGACATCAATACAAAAATTCAAAGCAAAATACATCTAAAAAGCTATATAAGCCCATACCTCCAAAAGAAAATTCTAAAAACAAAATGGTTTGGGTACCTAAGAAAAATGAAAGCAAGTTAAATGAGGCATATACATCACAAAAATCCCAACCATCCACTTCCACCCCACATTCTCATTCCATTCAAAAGTCTCAAATTCCTAAAACCCACAAGCAAAATAAAAATCATAAAAATACTAAGTCTATGTGGGTACCAAAAGCACTACACCCTCCACCTCCTAAGAAAACATCTCCATTGCTTCCTACACCCCATCCACATCAAAAGCTTCAATGTTTATCACAGTGTGTGCAACCATTGGTCATGGTTCCCTTCCATTTCACAACAATTCCACATACCTCCATCTCCCCATCTTTCAACTACTATCATACATATCTTCCCAATCACCTTCCTACGGTCCATGCTTTTGCATAAAAATTTCATCCATCCTTTTGCACAAGTCCTATTCAATCCACATCATCATCCACTATTCCCATCCATTCTTATACAAGACTTTCATAATCCTCACATCTACCTAATCCATCTCTTTTCTATGTCATCTCTACTAACATCTACATGAGCATAATGACATTTGATGTGGTCCATGCAATGACATCCATCTCTAGGGTAAGACTAATATCACCTTTCATGCAACTAGACACTTGAGTCCCTCCTATCCATATCCCTCCTTTCTCCTACCCAAAAAGAAAAAAAGTAAAGAGAACTCCTTCATCCAACTAAGTGAACCTGGCAAACAGGCACCCTGGATAAGTACCATGATGAAAACCTAGCAAATAGGCATCATGTGTAGGTTTATCTTCTATGTCACTTACACTTGGGGGCACAATGTCTTATCTATCCAACCTATCCTTTTCATGTTTTATCATTTCCATCCTACCTACCATCTTTAGCCATCATACCTATCATATCGAGTCCACTCATCCACCCTTCTTCTTTTGATCTTGATGAAGAAATAGGGGCAAAATTTTGAAACATGTTTTGGATTTCTCTTGACATACCTCATCCTTCCAAACAAAACAATCATATCATTATCCTATTGTCATTAGCTTTGTTATGAAAAATCCTAAGTCTTGTACCTAAAATGGGGCATGTTATTCCTATGCGACATGGTCTTTGGAAATCACATCCTTGCTCTCTTATGATGCATACATCCATTTCATTCATTATGACTTATCCTTTCCATCCATACCATCCACCCATCTATCATGAGCCTTTTATCCCTTATCCCATCACCCACCCTTTCATCCATCAATCCCATTTATCTCCTTACACCTAGACTTGGTTTTCCCCTTGTCATTGGTATCTAGCACAAAGGCTACTCAAATTTTCATCCTTTGACACCTCCAAACATTTCAAAAATCCAAAAAAATCAAAACATTTCAAAACAAAAATCAAAATATTCTAAAAAAAAAAAAAATCAAAACATTTCAAAATCCAAAACATCAAAACATGTCAAAATCAGAAAAATCAAAATATTTCAAAACCAAAATCAAAACATTTCAAAAATCAAAATATCCTAAAAATCAAACATTTCAAAACCAAAATCAAAACATTTCAAAAAAAAAATCAAATTATTTCAAAAATCCAAAATAAAAAAAAATCATAAAATGTCAAAAATCCAAAAAAATCAAAAAGCCAACAAAAAAATCCAAGCAATAAAATCAATCCATCCAATTACTTCATCCAATTTCATCTACTTAATCCATCACCTCAATCCAATCATCCAACCATTCAACCAAATCAATCATCTCCATCAAATCCATTCATCCATACATCAAATCAATCAAATCATTCCGAGCAATAATCCAAATGCAAGTCAATCCTTAATCCATACCAATCAATTCGATTAATCTTGTCAAATTATTCAATCACATCCTTTGGTCTTGATCCTAATCTTGTTGTAAACCAAATCAACCACCCAATCAATCAATTATCAGTCATCCTTGTGTTGCTCTAGGGATATATCACTTCCCAACAATGACAACACTATCATCATCATCAATCAATCAATCAACGGTTTACAGCTTGACAGGGGCACTACCTTGTATGTTTTTGTATCATTTGTGCATGCTTGCTTGCTTGCTTGTGTGTGTTATCATTTTATCTTGCATTTGTATCAAATCCATATCATTCTAGCTAATATTCATATCTTGTGTATGTTGGAGTAGCTTTTTGCACTATCCTTTGCATCTAAGGTCATATCATACCTTTTGTGCATTAGGACTTTAATGCTCTAAGTCTCCTTCCTCATACGTCTAGACAAGGTTGTATTAAGTTGGGGCATGAGACACATCATCACCTTGGTTCTTATATCTTGGTGCATAACGTCTAGTGCTATATCAAACATCATGGTTGCTCACCTTCATTGCAGCATAATGTATCATTCATCTCCTTCATTCACTTTCTATCTTGCATCATCTTGTCTATCCTTATCATTTCATTTCAAGAGCCTACTCGTGTTTGTTCAACCCGCCTATCCTCTCGAGGGGGCATCATCATTCCATCATCCTATCTTTCTATCATTATCCATTCTCCTCTATCCATACCTTAACTTCTTTGAAATGATGTTACTCGACACAAATCTCATTATCTCAAACATCACTTCAAAGAGGGGCAAAATGTATACGCCTAAAAATGGTCGATTAAGTTTTGTTAATTAATTAAATATGATTTATTTAATTAATTCCCCTGTCATCTACATATAAATAAAATTTAATTATTTATTTATATCGCTCATTTCTAATTTTTCTACCCAATTAAATAAATAATTTTATTTAATTACTAACATTTCTACCCTCAGCTTGATTAAATTAAATATTTTTTTATAATTTATTTATATTTAATTATCATTTGGTTCTAAAGTTTGAATATTTTGAATATTCGAATAATGGAATATTCTCCATCCCATAATCGATTTAAATATTAAATATTTTATTTAATATTTCCTCACCCTAATTTCATTTTTAAACATAATTAAATATGAGTTATTTAATTATCTGGATTTCCATTTTCATCTCCACTTCCAAATTAAATAAATTTATTTTATTTTATTTCTAACTCGTGCTAACTCACCCTTCCAAATTCTAACTCATCATTCGAAATGGAAGTTTCCCTTCGAAACTCAATGATGAAATTGAAATAAAAAGGAAACCTTCCATCCTTCTCTTCCACTTTCAAAAATCTCTCGCCGTCCGTTCAAACAAGCTTAATCTAGACCGTCGATCGATTCAGCCAATCGAATCCGTTCAAAAACTCTATAAATCAAACCTTTCACAAGCCATTTAGATCGAATCTTCAGACATCCTTATGTTGTCAAAATAATTCCTCAATCTTTCATTCATTCTTATCATTCTCCATTTGTCATCATATCAAGTTGTTATGCTGCAGAATTGAGCAACCAACATTCCTCCATTATCAACCTTCAAGATCTTGCATTCTTAGTGTATTATGCATTTACTTTTAAATCTCGTTCTTTAGTAGTCATTTTGTGGAGCTTAGCATACAAATCGGAGAGCTTTAGCAAAAATACTGGAGATAGAGGACAATGGGACGTCTTCAAAGGAGCTGCTGCATTGAGAGTTTGCTTTACTTTGTTTAATCAGTTTTCCTTTGATTTAAAGTTTCATTGGTGTGCTTGAATAGTATTTATTTCATTTTAATACGCATATTTTCAATCACACAAGGTCAACACAAAACATTCATGTAGTGGATAGGAATGAAAGTGGGCCAAAAAAATTAATTAGGACCCAAAATAACTCTCATGCACCATGCTAAACATCCATCAATACTTGAACATCATCAAATGTAGTGTAAACACCAGGTTGGCGATTACCCATGAAAACACCTTAAAATTTTGAGTACATGCTTCCTTTGAACAATCTGAACCTTTCAAAAGAAAAAAAATTCACCTAAACATAATCCAAGAACATCCTAGAAACCAACAAACTCCTTCGCAACAAATCTCACCTGAAGATTATAAACATTTTGTTTACCCAGACAATACTACTAGACACTGTAATACTTTGTAACTCAAAAGACCTTCTTTTGATACACTGAAGCACAAGAGAGCAACATTTTTTACTCTCCTTCATAACCGCAAGTCATGAAGCCAATCTATAGAGAAACACAGAGTAAGAACATTTCTCCCAAACACCTTTGTACACAACACTGCAAATCCAGTTCATACACTGATGAACCTATCTTTCACTATACCTCAATCCAAAAGCCAAAATTCTAGATATACCCTCTCTTAACACCTCTAGCATATCCAAACCACACAAGTAGATCTTTAACACAAAAGAAATGTGAAGCAAAACCAAGACACCTCTACAAACTAGACACCTTTGCTACACCATGTTTCCTTATTTTATCAATTTTCTCAATATCCTTGACATCTAAATCATAAATAGAATCTTTTCAAAGCAACACCAAAGGTTAACATTAACAACTTAACTAATGAAAACATAATGCAACTAATCAAAGAAACAGTCTCTTCTCAACCATTGCACTATTATCATCAATGACAACATAGGCTTGTTGACATCAATGACAACACCTTCATACTTGCAACAAGCTTAACCGCATTGTTTTTTTTTCCACGTAAATCTAGTGTTCTCATGTGTATGGTGTTGTTATTTCAATTGTTATCTGCATTTCATGCTTAAATGTTTTAAGGGTTAATTAAATTCATGTGGATCTGATTACTTTTGAGGGTTTTATGTTTTAATTGGATACAACTGATTCACCCCCCTTCTCAGTTGTCTTGTTCATTTAATGAGATAGTTGCACAAGGGGGAGAAAAGAGAAAATGAAATAAGTATATTCGGAGCTATTGTGTCTTTGATGGTTTTTTCACATCTTTAACCCAGAAGAAATGTGAAGCAAAACCTTCATACTTGATTACTTATTTCCATCCCCATGGCTGAGGAGCAAATTGTGCCACCTCTCCAAGTGCAACCTATATTACCACCATACCTCCCTAAGTAGCTATCTCCCAGGTAGTGTGAGTTAAGATATCATATCATCATCTATAGGAACCACCTAGTGCTCTTTAAATTGTCTCATAATCCTATTTGGTAAAAAGCACTCAATGATATGAGTATTGTAGCCTATAAGCCATCATGTCTACCAACATAATGGTAAATGCTCGTGGTCATCATACTATACCTCAATTTGTAAGTATGGCCTCCATATGAACTCAACCATATCGTCAAAGATACCTCTCCAGTAGTGCAATCTGCTATTCTATCTTTGAGTGAGTTGGTTGCCATAGTTGTAAACTAGTGGATCCCCTAGATCCCTATCAGACTCACCAATGGGTTGAGTGACCACAATCCTCTCCCATGCCCATACATGAAGTAATGTGACTCCAAAAAATAAGCTGGTAGCATCCCTATAGCATACCTAATGAATGTCATGATATAAATGCATGAGGATGCAAGTTCCCCACGCATAGGTGATACCATCTACAACCATTCCCTTGATAACATATCCCCATCCAACATGGAATCCTCATGATCTCTTGTCTAGCATGAGGGGTCTCGCGATTAAAGAAGCTAAGTAGAACATAATCTCAGAAGTCTCTCCATAATATGATCTCAAATCCAATTGACCATCAATGATGTCTAGCTCCTCCTCTCTGAGCAGTCTCACCATAGATGTAGTGCCTACATCCATGTCATAAATAAGTCAAGCACCAACAATCAACACTCTTAGGATGCACCAAACATCCTCCAATGTGATAGTACACTCCCTAATCAGTAGATGGAAAGTGGCTATGTCATACCTTCATCTCTCAACTAATGCAATCATCATCACTTTATGTGCCCTAATCCTAGGCATGTAAGCAATGTGGTGTAGTCCAATAGCATGAATAAAAAGAACCTCCTCCTCACCTATGTTAGCCATTTGTTCCATGATCTGAGGCATCCACTCTCTGGAGTAGATAGATGTAGTACCACCTGAAATCAAGAAGCCAATGATGTCAATTTTGTAAAAATATAGTAAAATTCCTAAGTGTTTGACCTAAAAGAGCAAATGTGTCGCTTTAAGAAAATGTGTCAATGCATATCAATTAGATGTGGGTCATTTTTTAAGCACACAGTTATCCCAATTTCAAATGCAAACACTTCTTCAAATGCATCGCTATTCATGCATTTCTTTATAGTAAATGTGTCAACCCTTTTCAAAGGCATCACTTTAAATAAAAGCGACAATCCACAATTATAAATTTTCCTTATCAGGCCTCAAAAGTGTTGATCTATAGATCGTTGCATTTTTTCCTACCTTTAGCTAGAAATTAATGTGCTTAAAATAAAACAAAAGCTAAAATAAAAGATATATGTACCATTGGGCCTGCTTTCACAAGCCTCTAGGATTGTCAGAATCTATTTGCATGGTGTGGGGCACAACGTATGAGAATCATCGCAAAAGGATGTCTGAACGAAATGAAAGCTAAGAGCTCTGAGAGAGAGAAGAAAATTTCTAAAGTTTAGTGTACAAATGAGGATGTTTTGAGCCTAATTGCTTATATATTACCCCTAAAACCTAGGGTTTTGCTCATGGCCACCCTATGCTATATTTTTTGAGCCTTGCTATCAATCCTAATTTTTTTCTAGGACCCCTAAGGCATCATTTTTTCACCCTCATTTCAACTAAACTATTCCTGAACTCTTTTCATGAGCCTAACCTAAAAAATTAATTTTTTTGGCCAACCTCTCAAGGACTAGCATCCCATCGCCCTTCCAACATTTGTTGGGGCACAATGGGGCATAAAAAAATAGTTGATTTTTTCCTAGTAGCAATTATCTTTGAAACAATGTAGCAAGTGCATTGTGTCAAAGAGGGGGGAAATATAGACATGTAAAAATTCCTAATTCATATCACACATCATTAACATTGCATTTTGGCATCATTTTCATTATATTCACTATTAATAGTCTATTTTCATCATTTGCATCACTAATTCCCCTATTAAAATCATTTTTCATTAATTAACCTATTTACTTTATTAATTAAATAATTTTAGATTATTTAATTAATTCATCACATTTTACTAATTTTCCTCTTATCACTCCTAATTGAATAATTTAATTATTTAATTAGCCATAAATCTGATTTTCTTCTAATATTTCATGATTAAATAATTTTGAGTTATTTAATTATCTAATTCCTTTCCACTTGCAAGAAATATTATTTATTAACAAAGAATATACTAATCCTCCATAATTAAATAATCTCGAATTATTTAATTATTCTAATTTCCCCCTCAAAGGTGTATTCCCATGGAATATTCGTTTTCAAAATATCTTAACTTCCTCTTTCATCCTTAATCATTCATTTTCTTGATCTAATCTTCACCTTTCATTTCAAAATATCTTAACCAATTTCCTTAAATTATGGAGATATTTTAAGTTCAAATCAGTTTTGATCCTTCATCCTCCTTGGTCTACTCTCAGTCATTGATCTCAAGATCTATTATTAATCATTCATCTAACTATTGAAAATCTATAAAGCAGCCTTCATCCCTCCATAATCATAACCTAGAATTCTTGAGCAAGATCATGTCATTTTGAGTCTTGAGCATTTGAGCAATTTTTATCATCTTATCTACGCCATTCATGCTTTTGCAATCATGGGAGCTAAT
>VDFB02091111.1:0-16091 GCA_007258455.2 Sequoia sempervirens
ATAGATATATATATATATATATATATGCTAGTGACCTAATTGCAATGTACAAAATATATAAAAAAGATGAGTCAAGCTCTATTCACCAAATTTTGAGAACTTATTTGATCCCCTTAAGAAATGTCAAATTCCCCCTTAAGACATCGATTTATGATTTAGGGTGATCGAATGGATTTTAAGGGGATCTATGTGTAGTAAGGTCCTAGGAAAAAATGGTCCATGGCTTAAGGGAAGAAAATTTGGTGGAGTTTCTTAAGGCAACCAAATTTCATTTTAAGGTTCAACAACAAAATGAATAGATGTATTAGTCAAGTATGACATATAATTTAATTAAATCCAATGACATAAATTGATTTATCTAAATTTTCAAATTTCATGATAAGAGACACAAGTTCTCTATAGTGGGACAAAGTAGTTAAGAATAAATTATAAGTTTAACACTAACATTAAAATTTATAATCTCATTCATTGTTTTCAGAGAATACTAAAGATAAGAATGAAAATTTAATATAATACATTTAAAGGGACACATAGATATATGCTAATGACCTAATTGCAATGTACAAAAAAAAAAAAGATGAGCTTCAACTCTATTCACCAAATTTTGAGAACTTCTTTGATCCCCTTAAGAGATGTCATTATTAGGACCCCTTAAGACATCAATTTACGATTTAGGGTGATAGGATGGCTTAAGGGGATCTATGCCTAGTAAGGACCTAGGAAAAAATGTTCCATGGCTTAAGGGAATAAAATTTTGTGGAGTTGCCTAAGGAAACCAAATTGCATTTTAAGGTCCTACAACAAAATGAATGCTTTTAGGGTTTAGGGTTTAGATTTCAATTATAACTAAGTTACATGAGTTATGATGGATTTTGCAACAATTAGGAATTTTAGATTTCAATTATATATAACTAAGTTGTTGAGTTATGATGGATTTTGAACCTATTTGGACCTCTACGCACTCTTGGATGATTTAAAAAGGGAGAGGGGATCTAAAGTGATTTAGACCCAATTTTTTTTGTAATCATATATTTTTTTGAAACTTTTCTATGGCATAGACTAGATTCCTTCATATTTATATAAATTCTAGACACATGGGTTTTTAAAAAAGAACCTAATTGCCACTAAGTGAGGAATCAATTGATCAATTAACAATAAATTTAAATAAACTTAGAAAATAAACCTTTGGTTATAGAATTCACTTGCATTTACGAATCATCATCTATCAAGTTTTTCAAACAAGTAATTTGAATTTTCCATTGAAATGTTCATGCTACAAGTTATCTTTGATACACTAGTTTAGAGAAAGTACAACATTTAGTTTTCCTAATCTAGAACAATGCCACTACACATGAGAGTTAAAATAGGAATTAGATTAAACACACAACCTATAGATCTTATGAATAATATTCTTTAAATTAATGTTTGAATATGATCATAATGCATCCTTACATTTAATTCACAAAAGATCTTGAATCCAAATAAGATTTGGGTAGAAATCATTCATGCTTCACATTTTAATTTTTATTTGATTTAATAACATTTATACAACTTTTCTAGCTCTATCCATATTGCACATAGTCTAGATCAACAAGTATGACTTACATTTCTATGTTTTTTTAATAAATTTTTACAAGTAAATGAGAAACCCTACCACCTAAACTTAGTGCTTTGAATAAAATACATGTGACATTCTAGGAATAGCTTCAATATATCAACAATTAGGAATAAACTAGATTTCAAATATAACTAAGTTGTTGAGTTACGATGGATTTTGCAACAATTAGGAATTTTAGATTTCAATTATATAACTAAGTTGTTAAGTTACGATGGATTTTGTTCACCTATTTGGACCTCTACGCACTCTTGGATGATTTAAAAAGGAAGAGGGGATCTAAAGTGATTTAGACCAAAAAAATTTTGTAATCATATATTTTTTGAAACTTTTCTATGGCATAGACTCTTCCTTCATATTTATATAAATTCTAAACACATGGGTTTTCGAAAAAGAACCTAACTACCACTAAGTGAGGAATCAATTGAGATCAATTCAATAAATTTAAATAAACTTAGAAAATAAACCTTTGGTTATAGAATTCACTTGCATTTACCAATCATCATATATCAAGTTTCTCAAAAAAGTATTTTGAATTTTCCATTGAAATGTTCATGCTACAAGTTATCATTAATACACTAGTTTAGAGAAAGTGTACAACATTTAGTTTTCCTAATCTAGAAAAATGCCACTACACATGAGAGTTAAAATAGGAATTAGATTACACACAACCTATAGATCTTATGAATAATATCCTATAAATTAAGGTTTGAATATGATAATAATGCATCCTTACATTTAATTCACAAAGGATCTCATCCAAATAAGATTTGGGTAGAAATCATTCGCTTCACATTTTAATATTTATTTGATTTAATAACTTGTCTAGCTCTATCCATATTGCACATAGTCTAGATTAACAAGTATGACTTGCATTTCTATGTTTTTTTAAGAGAATACATCATACACTATATAAGCTTTAATATAACATTGATATAGAGTGATTACATGTTCATATCAACTAGCATCATGATATATACATTTATTAAATCAAGCGCATAGTTTCACATGAGGTACATTATTTTACTCCACTAGTACACTTTCTCAAGTTAAATTATACAATCATGAAGTTTTCTGAGATAAAATTAGCTATCAAATTTATATTATGTGAATATATATTATAATTAAGTCAATAATTTGTTGGTTAATATATATATCTATGCATCGATTGTTTGTACCTCCTTTATTAGTCAATTTTATGAATTTCATTGTTCGTTGCATGGATCACCAACGACATACCAAAGTGTACAGGTAGAACCTATGGACTATAAATTGTGATCCCTAATTTAGGGTTTTACGTAACTTACATTTTAGGGTAAATAGCCTATTTTAGGTTTATGTTTTAGGGTAAATGGGATTTTAGGTTTACGTTTTAGGGTTTAGGACCAAGGATTAACCTATGTAAATTAGTTTTTAGGGACCTATGTAATATTTGTAACCTAGGGTTTTAATTTCTAAGTTAAATGTGTCCAATTTAGGTTTATTTTTTATGGTTTTCAATTTACAATTTAACGTTATTTGTTTCGTTTACATTTTTTATTTTTTAAATGCAATTAAAAACTATAAAAAATTGAACTAAAACACACTAAAGAAACAAAAACTAAATATTAATTACAAAGAAAAAAAACAAGATACAAAGCAAAAAAAGGAAGAATTCAATCAACTTGGACGTCACTGAGGTTGGGTGTGTTGACGGGAGGAGGTGGCAGTCAAAATTTTCACCAAGGAGGAGCTTCAAAATGTGTACATGATCAAGAACCTCTCCTCTCTAGCACGGCTTGAAACAGTGAATGAAAATGAAACACAACAGTTTATTTTTAAAAAATAAATACTTTCACAAAACGCGTACGCATTTTGAAATGCGTACTCATTTTGAAACGCATATGCGTTTTATAATGCATACATGTTTCTAGTTCGCATACCCGTAGCTGAGCGCATATGCATTCGGATTTTGGCTCGGGTACTCGATCTGTAATGTGTACGCGTTTTCCAAATAATGCATACGCGTTTGTTTCAAAACTTTTTTTTTAGCCCAAAATTTCCCCTCTTCGTGTACTCAACTTCTTGCTTTCACCCATAACTTACCCCACATATTGATTGGTAGGCATTATCGCCCACCAAGCCAAACTATTAGTTTCTTGGTAGGTATCAACCAAAGCTAGAGTTATATTTTTACTCAGTACAACCTCCTCCTCCATGGAATACTCATAATATGAACTTCAATGTTGATTGTAGGCTCTTGGAGAGCTCCAACTATGTTGCAATTTGTACAAATCAACGCAAAATCCCCTCACAGCATTTCATGGGCCAATATCTTGGAATACCAATGACTCTAACTCCCAATAAGGCTCTTTTGTTCATGTGTTTATATCTGTGTCCATAACATTTTCCTTCCAATGTATTTTTTTCATTGTATTTTTAGAAATTTTCACAGTAAAGTTTGGTTTGAATGGAAGAATTTGAGGACATGAGTTGTGAAATAGTATTTGGAAAAATCCCACCAACCATTGAAGAGGATCTAGCTTTGAGACAACCCTACTACAACCTTTGTAAGTATGCTTCATGATTTCAACAACATACTTGTTCTTGAATCTTTATAATTTTCCATACCATAAGAGCTTGAAAGACAAGGAGAATCTAACATTCATATATTATCACTCAAGTAAGTTAAAGAAGCCACATACAAACAAATGTGTAGACTTCAAAAGGACCCCATGATTTCTTTTCCCTTTCAAGATCAAGAACTTTTTAGATGGTCTACGCCAGATAGACCATATAGGAATCACTTATGTAGATGAAAAATCTTTTTGTTGATTTGTATATCTTGTTTACCACCTCTATAGTTTCCAATTTTTAGTCTGTATGGTGATTTTGTCCAATTTTGAACTATTTTAGAAAGTTTTCTAATGGACCTGTCAAATTTTAATAATGTTCATATTTTAATAAGACCATTTTTCATTGGTTTTGAGTAGTCTAGAAGGATCTAGTATGTTAACAGAAGCATCCAACTGAAGACCTGCCAAGATCCAAGATCCTAATCAATCGTTGAAGGACTTGAGGTTGGATCTTGAGCTTAAACTCCCTCTTAAATCACAAGAGAATGATGGGAAGAGCTTTGACCCTCCACGCCCAGACTTAAACAATATTGCTTATCTTGAGGAGGAAACATCATAAATGACATGACAGAGATGGTTACCATAGCCTATGCTCTAAGGTTTCAAGGGAATTTCCTAATTGCAAGTATGTGCACCCATCAATGCACTAGGAAGATTAAGATGATTACAGTGCTGCTCCTGCTGAACAAACACTTTCTCTTATTGACTGTGGACTAGAATCCAAGATTAAAACCAGAGGAGATGGTGAGTAATGGATGATCATAATGAGTAGATGATTTTTTTTTAATGATATGGTGTATAGCTAGTTTAGAAGCATGGCATGAGTAATGGATGTCCATAATCAGATTACGTTATTGTAGGATCAAGTTAACAATAATTTATTGCAGATCCTTAATGTTTGATAGAATTAAAGCAAAAATAATAGTCGACCCACAAATAATAGAACAACATAAAAATAAATAGTGCATATAGACAACAATCTTCTGCTCGCTCATTTTTCCCTTGTAGTTAAACACTTAAGGTAAGAGTCCATTTAAGAGGCAATTTAGTTATAAGAATGTTAACAGGCTAAATATTCTTTGAAGGCATAACCGGTATACCAGGATCATCAGCAGAGGACTGATATAACATTTATACTGGATAGATTGCCAGGAAATAATGTAGATCTCACGATCTCATCAGTAGGTACTTGATAAATCTCTATAAATGAAAAGTAGCTTTAGAATAGGGGAAATGTAAGTTTTCAAATCAGCCATAAATATGTTAGCATGATTAAAACTACATACTTGGTATCACACTTGTTTAGATCAACTTGGTCAATAACTTTGTTGTCAAGGGATTTCTGATGAATATAATAGGTTACCAATTCCTAATTCCTTCTGATGGAGATAATAGGTTACCAATTCCTAATTCCTTCTGATGGAGATAATAGGTTACCGATTCCTATCACAGAAACAAAAAACATGACAAGGAGAAATTAAATTTAACCTCTTTTTTGGTTTATTTTGAGTGTCATTAATTAATGACTTTGCTTTATTCTTTAGAGCATGACTCATGCCCTAATCCTTTTAATCTTTTTAAAATTATCTACAATGGGAATCTAGAACAATATTATTATTTCTACCAAGAAAATTCATAAAAATAAAATAAAAATTCATATACTAATGTTTATAAATAAATAACATAAAATTATCTTAAATTAGAATTTATTTAAAAATAATAATAATTTATTAAGTAAATTTTATTTTAGAATAAAAATTGAAAATATAATAAAATAATAATCAACCAAACACTTGGATTGATAATTCTTAAGAATCTAAATTCTTCTTGAATTATCTTTTTAATAATTAGAATTACACATTTTATTATAACAAATAACATGTTATAACAAATCTTAACACTTAAGAATTTGTTAAACGACACTAAGGATTTAGTTTTAATTTATTTTTATTTTACTTTAATTTATTTTTTCAACATTCAAAATAATGTATAAATATATATTATAAAATAAAAAATATATTTATAATTATAATATGAATGATGAAATACTATTGCAATGAGAAAAAATGTTGAAATAAATAATAATATTATATAAATACTAATTTATTATAATAATTACTATAAATAAATAAATTACAATTATTAATATTAAATTTTAGTATTAATAATAATAAAAATGAAATCATTATAAAATTGACTATGATATAAAAAATATTAATATAGGACCCTTTAAAAATATTTAAATATTAATATATATAAAATATGCCGAGAGATATCTTTTCTTGGAGCGCCTATTTTCATCAACTTATTCAAAACAACAATAAACTGCCCATATGCTATCACCGTTTCAATCAATCAAATAAGATATGAGCAAAATTTAAATCAGGGGGAAAGACTCAATAACACATTAGAGGTTAAACACAAAGATGTTTAGTTGTCTTATGAGTTCCTCGTGAAATTTGGATTGACTTATTTTAATTATAAATTAATTTTCAATACATATGTCCAATTTATTCTTTAAACAAACGTGATACAATTGTCAATTAAGATAAGATCAAATATTAAATTTATGTATTTTCTTCGCAAAGATACAAGATAAGGTAACCAAACCCTAGTTTTGATTCTAGTGCGTATTAAGAAAATGTAACCTTGCCAAGTTCCAAACTGAATGAGCCCTAGCAAGTCCAACAAACTCAACTTGGGAGAAGCAATAAACCTTATGACTCCTTGAATCCAAAAAATGTAAAGCCAAACCTGCAAGAAATCCAACTCCAGGAGAATAAAACCAAACCTGCAACTGTGAAGTTTTGAAATAGTTATGATTGAACAACCTCTTTTAATAGAGGTCTTCATGAATTGAAAGATAAGAACATCTAAAGAAAGCTATGAATAAAACAGATTTAAAATAGTTTAAAAACAAAGCAAAAATACTAAAAACTATTGAAAAATAAATAAAAATAAAATAAATACACTATTGAAAAATAAACAAATAAATTATAAATAAATACATTAAAATTTGTTATAATTATTAAAACTATATTTGTGTTACTACTATAAACAAGTGCCACGTAGTGGCTAGTACTTGCCTTGTATTGTAATTATTGTTTTCTACATTTGAAAAAAATAAATGTAAGTTTTATTATTAATGCGAATAAAAATAAATATATTTTTTGTTAATTATAGTGTTTTAGTATTGTTAATTAGTTATTTGCATGACTTAACCCTAACCCTAAATCTAACCCTAACTATGGTCGTAACACTATCCATAACTATAAATCTAATTTTAATCAATCGACTTTTAAATAAATATTATATTACTAACTAACATTATAAATCTAATTTTAATCAATCGACTTTTAAATAAATATTATATTACTAACTAACATTAAATAAATTTTATAAATAAAATAAAAATAATATATACTAAAAATAATTAAAAGTTAGATATTACATGTCAATGTTTCCTCTCTTATTATTATTATTATTATTAATAATATAAAATTGTTATATATAAAACTGATTAGTTATTACAAGTTTATTTTTAATTATATATATACATTAATATATAAATATTAAAAAATAAATTATATTATATTTTGGAAATTCTAGAGTAACTAAAGCTTATTCATAGTTTTCATATATGGTGCTACTGCCTTCTTCCCGCATTTGCAGAACCTTCACCTCCTGCTTGGCTTTTGGATCTGATCGCGACACCAGTCCTTCGCCGATTGGTGTGACCTCTGTGTGGGGGGTGAAATGGTGCCTAATTTGACTAAGGTTCATGGTGATGTTATTTCTAAACCCGTGCCCTTGTTCCTGACTTCATCCAATGGAAGAAAACTTGCACCCATAGGCTCCAGTAGGGGTTTTACAAGCAAATCTGGTAAAAAATCATTGGGCGTAGTTGGCGATCCTCTCAAAATTTGGGATGGGAAAGATCTTGGTGGGGATAGTGAAACCATGGGTGCGATTGGCTACCCATTCATTGCCCCTCCCAATGTAGTGACCTGGTCAGATCACATAAATGCCTCTATTAGAATGACATCTAGGGAGAAAGCTCAAGATTCAATCTCAATCCCTTAGTTCACCTTTGCTTCCAAGTTTTCACTTTTTGGGAAGGGTCCCACTACTAGGGCATCATTTTAGGATGCTATCAGAGGAGTGTCTCAATCCTCTTTTGATTCACCTCATAAACTCAAGGAATCTTGGGGTATGGATGACAATAGGTTAGTCAAAAGTGTTGAAAAGCTTTTCAATCTAAATTTGATGACAAAATAATGCAGGAATTAAAAGAAAATGAAGATTTTTTTTATAGAATATGGGTTGATTGGATGGTTTAGCCACTTCTGGCCAAGTATCCCTAAGCTGCAAAATTGGATAGAAAATTCATGGATGCCCTCAATGAAAAAAGGTAGAAATCCATCCATGCGCTAGGGGTTTTTTCACTATGATTTTTGATAGCAGGAAGGAAAAAAATACAATTTTAAAGTATGTCTAGACATGGGGCCAAAGTATGTTTATGCTAAATTCATGGCATCCTCATTCCAATCCATCCATTGAATCATTTCCAATCATGTCTTTGTGGGTTTTTCTTCCAAATTTACCTCTCCACTATTGGTTTGAAGGTTTTTTTGTAGCGATTGGTAATTCCATCAGAAATTTTATTTGTACAAACCATTATTCAAAAGATTTTATACACAAAACCTTTTCTTGTATCTTGGTGGAATTAGATACCTTCAAGGACCTCCCAACAAAAATAGTTTTGAATGCTAACATGAAAGGATGGAATCAACCTCTAGATTATGAAGTTCTAATCTTCAGGTGTAGAAAATGCTTCAAGACTGGTCACATAGCAACAAAATATCGAAACTTTAAGTCTTAGACAAAGTTGGATGCCTCTTGGTGGAAAGGGGCCTCCCCTAAGCATTAGACGATCAAATACTCCTCCAAGAGGCACAACTCTTCCCAAAATAATGAGGCTATGAAAGACAAAGAATCTCAAGATAGGGGGCATTCCTTTGAGGCGACCTTAGTACAAATGCAATCTCATCAATTAGACACAGATAGTTTAAATCCACCAAAAATCATTCCTCAGATAGCAGCCTTGGATCTAATAGTCAAATCACCTTCAAAAACTTCAGTGAGAAGCAAAAGGACACCCATTTGGGGTAAAGAGAGTATTTCATAGATTGTATCTCAAACTAATAGCCCCACTGTAAAATTATAACATAATGTGGATGGAGAGGAGTGGTAAGAAATGAAGAACAAGAAAAAGAAAATTCTCAAGACTAAACTAAATCCTATTCAAATGCAATTGCAATCTCACATATTTGGTCCCAAGATTGCAACTTAAATTGTGTATCCTTAGTAGTGGAGTAGATTACCTTTATGATGGAAGCATCTAAAACCAACAGAAGTGATGCTGTTGGAATGACTATAGTTGCAATTTTTTGCATGCTACCATGGTTGGCCTCTTTTGTAACTTTTCATTTTTATTAATAAATTCTCTCTTACCTATCAAAAAAATAAAATATATTATATTTAATTATCAAGTTTGATTCATAGTAGACACAAGTACAACTAAATCTCTTCATTCAAATCAATAATTGTTAATTGATTTTAGTGAGATTTACTTTAATAAAAAATAATAGTTACATACATAAAATAAATTATTCTTAAAAAAATATAAAAATAAGTAACATTTATTTATTTTAGAAAGATTTAATGGCAAAAAATGAAAAATCATTCTTTAAAAAATATTAAAAAATAGTTTTCCTTGGTTTCCCTACAAATTCGTCAATAACACAACTTTTTAACTAAACATATGCAAAAGAAATATTTTTATAATTTGTAAAGTTAAATATTTTGCATGTTGACTTTACAAAATTGTATTTTTTTTTTTTTAAATATTGTTTTTGATTGGTTGAAAACTAGATTATTAATAATTAATTAACTATAATTAGCAAAACTTATTGCAATAGTACTAAATGTTCACTCTAAAAACTTAAAAATTTAATACATGACACTAAGTATTTCGTTTTAATTTATTTTAATAGAGGTCTATGAATTTGTGAAAAAACATCTTTAAAAGCAAAGCAAAAAATTTAAAAACTATTGAAAAATAAATAAATATACTATTGAAAAATAAACCAAATAAATTACAAATAAATACATTGAAATTTGTTATAATTAATAAAAATATATTTATGTTACTACTATATATAAATGTTTACCCTAAAAACTTAAAAATTTATTAAATCTTAGTTTTAATTCATTTTTTTAATTAAATTAATAGGTCTCTCCATGTAATTATTTTTATTTTACTTTAATTTATCTTTTTAACATTCAAAATAAAAATAATGTATAAATATATATTATAAAATAAAAAATCTTTATAATTATAATACGAATGATGAAATACTATTGCAATGAGAAAAAATGATGAAAATAAGTGCCTCAAGATAACTTTAGACATATTTTATATAAATAATAATGTTATATAAATACTAATTTATTATAATAATTACTATAATTAAATTAATTATAATTATTAATATTAAATTTTAGTATTAAAAATAATAAAAATGAAATAATTGTAAAATTGATTATAATATAAAAAACAAATATTTTAGAATGAATAAGATATCAAATTGATTTAAAACCGTTTTTAAATCTGTTTTAAATCTATTTTAAATCTGCTTAAAAAAAATGTTTACATACAATGAATGTAGTATACATGTAGTTATACTAGTTACATGTAATTTAACATAATTACAAGGGTCCTCCATGTTCAAATTCATTATATTTGTATACAAGTAAAGGTCGGATTGCTTCTCTGGCCGCAGAAGCAACTGCATCATGGATTTGGGTTTGGAAAATGTGGGAGGACAAGGCGAAGGCAGAGGCAGAGATAGGCTACCTGTTTGGGTTATGTTGAAGATATTCATAACAAATTACATGGTTTTGGTCATGCCGAGGATATTCTTTGCAATATTTATTGCTATGTTTTTGGATGCTTCCTACGGAATGGAAGGTAAGCCTGGAGAAATGATCAGATACTTATTAGCTGAAGTTATATTGTGTTTGACTATGATGTATGTTGAGACTAAAGGCTTCAGAAGAGAAGTAGGCTTATCCCCATCAGAGATCGAAAAGGTTCTAAAGCGTAAGTACAGAAGTATAAGAGGTAATAACGATGAGGATTATGAGTGCCCAATATGCTGGAGTTCCATGGAAGATGAGGATGAAGTTCGGGTGTTAGGGCATAGTTGCAAGCATTATTACCATATCTCCTGCATTGATCGATGGCTTCTGCTTCAAAGCTCTGTGAAAATTCTATTACAGTTACTGATTATTAATCTTCTATCTAATACATAGATTATTTGACTCTGGAAAATTAATTCTCAGCAAATATCAAAAAATAACACAACTGCAACTTCACCAATAAAACTCACAGAAATAGAGAAAAAAATATTCACAATAATGAACACAATATTTTTGGACAAATTGTCCGTGGAAAAACCCCGAAGGGAAAACCACTACTGCAGATGAGGAATTATATTAAACTTCAGCAAAATTAAGGAATACAAAACTGCTTGCCTCTTACTGGCAGAGCTCTGGCAATATCCTTCTCCGAAAATTCTTCCCTCAATTTCTCCTGCTGAAATTCCATAGCTGCTATCCCCAACGCTATCACTGCGCCCTTGCTAACACTGCAAGACTATTTGCTCTCACTGCAAATTTACTTGCTATCATTGCAAGTCTTTCTCAACTCTATACTTGTGTGTTCTCCGAATGCCCATTGATCCCCTTTTATACTTTTCTCATTGGAAAACCAATGGCCATGATTTAATCTCAATCAATGGCTAAGATTAAATAGACTCTAACAACCCTAACTAACTGGATTCTAGAAGTCTCTAGGGAAATCAATTTATTTAATTACATAATTATCTAGACAACTCAGCGCTTTCTAGAAGTCTCTAGAAAATAATTAAATAATTAAATAAGCACTTCTTGGGAATGGAGACACCTGTCCAAGCTACATAAATTAACACTCCCTCTTAGCGAGGAAGGTGTTTTGCATGACACCCAACCTATCTCTGAAGAAGATGAATTTCGCCTTCCCCAATGCCTTGGTCAAAATGTCTGCTACCTGTTGATCTGTAGGTATATACTATAATTTGAACAATCTTGCGGCGTACACAGTCTACATTGATATTATATGATGTCTGCCCAGACCTATCATGAAATGTCGGATTCTCAGACAATTTGATGCAACTCTTATTGTCACAGTGTATCACCATAGTCTCAACCCTCTAACCAAACAAGGCTACAAGCAACTTCCGAAGCCATATCGCCTCACGCGTCGCCATGCTAGCTGCTATGTATTCTACCTCTGCCCGAGGAACTCAAAATAGACTTACGCTTCTGTTTGTACCAAGAGACAACTCCTGATCCCAAGCTAAAGCAACACCCTGAAGTGCTTTTCCTGTCTGTTGTACTGCCTGCCCAATCTGCGTCAGTATAACCTATCAACCTGATACCATCACCTCGAGTATATTTGATTCCATACTCGATTGTACCACGCAAATACCGCAACACATGCTTTGCTGCCGTCCAATGCACTCTCTTCGGCTCCACCATGAACTGACTAAGAGAGTTTACTGCAAAGGATATATCTGGCCTGGTGTTGACCAAATACATGAGAGACCCAATCAACTGTCTGTATAAGGTGGGGTCTACATCCTCCTCTCTGGATGTCTCTACCTTCTTCCAATTCGTGATCATAGGAGTAGACATGGCTCTGCAATCCTCCATCTCGAACCTCTTCAAGATTTTAATGCAGTATTTTCCTTGTCCAAGGAAAATCTCTCCATCTGTCTGCCATACCTCCATGCCTAGAAAGTAGTGCATAAGCCCCAAATCCTTCATCTCGAACTCTGCTGCAAGGTCCCTCTTGCTTTCCTCTATGAGCCCTAGTGAACCTGTTAAAAACAAGTCGTCCACATAAGAAACAAGAATGAGAACCTCACCCCCAACCACCAAGTAGTAGAGGTTAGCATCCGCTTCACTCTTCACGAAGCCCATTCCACAGGTATTTTATCAATGCGCTCGCCTGCATACAGGGCACCACTTGTGAGGTCCAGCCACAAAGCTCTCTTCCAATCTACACTGCGTGGGTTCGTACTCTTGTGTGCCACAAAAACCCTCACAGTTTGTTCTATGTATACCTCCTCTTTCAATTCACCGGTAAGCCGCCCGTCTTGACATCCATCGATGGATCACGCCATTCCATGTCTTTTAAAGGAGATCCGCATTCGTATAGAAGTATACCTAGCCACTGGAGCAAATGTCTCCTCATAGTCAATTCCCTCCTTCTGAGAGAACCCCTTGGCCACAAACCTTGCCTTGTATTTCTCGATGCTACCATCTGCACCGTGCTTGATCTTATAGATCCAGCATGATCCAACCACTGCCCTATCTGTCGGTCTAGGCACAACCTCCCACACATCGTTCTGCACTATTGAGGTATACTCCTCAACCATTGCATCTTGCCACACTTGTTGCTGTGCAGCCTCCTGATAGCTAGAAGGTTCACTATCTACCAACTGACTAACTAATGTCATATAGTCATCATACCTGGCTGGTTGTCTCCGCTGTCTACTACTCATCCTAGGAGCTCCCACAAACTCCTGAGTATCACTTTGGGACTGTTGGTTCCTGCTACCAACTGTAGAGGATGAAGTATCAACCTCCATATCACCCTGATGCATCTCTTGGATCTGGTGCATCTGCTGCTCCATACTCTGTGAATTCTCAGCACCTGAGCTTGTGCATGTACTAGTAATTGTACTCGAGCTTCACTGTCCTTGCTCTGGTTGAACGATCCTTGGAGCTTCCACTAACTGCTCACTTTGATCATCTGCTGGAAAATCTCTGGACCTCCTGAATGCCTTGTCCTCCATGAACTTGACATCACGCCTAACTATAGTCCTCCTGGTCCCTAGAATAAATATCCGATATGCCTTTGAGGTTTCACTGTACCCCACAAAGTACCCTCTCTCTGCAGTTTGATCTAACTTGGAACGTGTCGCACCTGGAATGTGACAATATGCCAAACTCCCAAATATCCTGAAGTGGTTGACATCTGGCCTCTTCCCTGAGAACGCCTCCTCTGGTGTCAACTTGCCCAATACCTTATGTGGAACCACGTTTTTTGTATGTACAACTGGCGTAGCGCATGCCTCACCGCCCGCCGTGGCGTGGCATATCCACGGTCATCTGACATAGCCCTTTCGCCTACGATGTAGACCGATTCATGCCCCGGCAACCCCGATACATTTGTGGGTTTGTAAGAGGCGATCCACTCTCTCTTGATTCCTTCTGAGTGAGAACTCTGAAACTCTTTTTCCCTTTATTTTCGCCACCATTTATTACATTGAGAACCTTTATCTTCCTCCCTATCAAATTCTCCACAAGAGCTTTGAACTCTTGGAAGTGACTGAAAACCTCATCCTTGGTCTTCAAGAAGTATATCCAGGTCTTCCTAGAGAAATCATCAATAAAAGTAACAAAGTACTCATATCCTCTGAGAGACTTCGTCGACATTGGTCCACATATGTCTGAATGTACTAGATCAAGAACACCTTTGGATCTAGTGTCACTCCTTGGAAAAGTTGCTTTCACAAACTTCCCCAACACACATCCCTTACATACATCATCATGCTCTGTGCTCACCTCAGGAACACTTGTCACAGCCTCACGAAGCATTTTAAGTGCTCCATGATGTATATGGCCCATCCTCCTATGCCATAGCTCTCCTTGATCTCTAGAATTACTACTGTTCATCAGTGCCTTATGAGTATCAAACTGCAACCTATAAAGCCGACCGCTCCTAACTCCAATAGCTATGGGTGATTTCCAATCCTTATGCTTGATTAACACACTTGCCCCTCTAAAGAGTACATTGTAACCTTTATCCTGAAGGACAGATATGGAAATCAAATTCATACCCAAGCCTGGCACATGCAACACATCATGAATGGGAATCCGCTTACCATTCTCCCTCTGAAATAGAACAGTCCCTTTCCCAACTGGATTGAGTTTGGACATGTTCCCCATAGAAATCTGCATCCTGATGTCCTCCTCCTTATAGCTGGAGAAGTACTCTCTAACTCTTGTCATATGAAATGATGACCCACTGTCTATATACCAAACACCCTGTGAGGTTGAGCTAGCCATACAAGCTATGAGAGCGAACTCATCCTCCATTCTACTAGAGAGCTCATCTGCACTTGCTGAAGCTGCCGTCTGCTTCTTGCCTTTCTTCTTTTGCGGGCAATCACTGACATAGTGGCCAAACTCGTGACAGCCATAGCACTTCACTTTGGATAAATCCTTCTTCTTCTTCTCACCTTGTGAATTTGATCCTTTGCTTGACCCCTTCTTTGCTTTCCCTTTTCCTGCAAGGGCAATGTTCTCCTGTTCCGCCTCACTTTGCTGACTCTTGCTACTGGTCCTACTGACAAGACTTAGTCTAAGCTCCTCCTGAGTGAAGTCACTCCAAAGTCGATCCCAACTCGGCAAGGTGTCTCATCCATTAATAACTTGAACAAAGACATCCCACTGCTTAGTAAACCCATTTAGGGCTATCTGCACTAGCTCGTCATCACCTAGATTATCTCCAACAGTAGCCAACTCATCCTTGACAAGTCTGAGTCTGGTGAGGTAACTTGTCACGTCCTCTCCCTTGTTCATCCGAGTATTCCTCAACTTTTCTCTGAGAATCAGCTTCCGATTAGTGGTAGCATTCTGGTACAGATTCAGAATGGCATCCCACATCTTCTTCGCTGTATCTAACT